>JANHFL010114873.1:0-11576 GCA_032468155.1 Oxyrhabdium leporinum
ATTTGGCAGTTCGAATCTCACCAGGCTCAAGGTTGACTCAGCCTTCCATCCTTCCGAGGTGGGTAAAATGACCCAAATTGTTGGGGGCAATATGCTGACTCTGTAAACCACTTAGAGAGTGCTGTAAAGCACTATGGAATGGTATATAAGTCTAAGTGCTATTGCTATTACTTTTGTAGCTAAGTATTCTGTATTTCAAATTTGGTGATAATTCCTTTTCAGCCTTTGACATACTAAGATGGCAGTGTGAGTGCCAGATAATAGTAGGCTAACTCTGTGTTATCTTCTGTTTTTTAAAACTATTATTATTGTTGTTATTATTATTTTAACATGTAAAAAAGAAAAAATGGCTTTCAGTAAAGGAAAGAACAACCACTTAGATCACAATCCTACATGTGTAAACTGGAGAAAATTTCACTTAATTAGTTTCTGAAAAAAGTGTTTATAGGTTTGTAATCTTCAATTAGTTAATTGATGCTAAAAAGAAACTTCAGCCTGATAGCTTACCAGAAGGACTGGGCTTCTGAGTGTTAGGAAAAGCTATAGATTTTGACGCTAGAAGAAGAAAAAGATAAAAATACAGTTATTTGAATAATGACAAATCTCAAATTTAAGCATCTTACAATCAATATTTGTTTTGAATCCTCTGTTAATAGAGATTTTGCTTGATATGATTATGAAGGAAGGCCTCATTTATCCCCATTCCCTATGCAGCATGTTCTGTGATGATGAGAATGTTAGCTGATTTTGGCCAACATAGGTCAAAAATTATATTTGTACTTAGTATTCCATTCCAAAGAGTGCTTAGAACACACAGGAGAACAGATACTGCAGTGATCCACAATTATTTTAAGCACCTTTTGCTTTAAGAACTTATTAAGAACTCAAATGCCTATTGAGCATGGCTAATAGCTACCATAGCTACCACAGTAGACCAGAAACAATCCTCCTTGTATATAGGATTGTAACAGTCGTGTCTAACAGTAAACACTATCCAATTACTCTCATACACGTTGATCCACCCAATGTTTCAAAACCCATTTTTCCTTGAGTGATATTATTTAACCTTTTATTGAAATCTCTTTCTTTTTCTCTTCTTGGCAGTAGGCTAACTACTTGGGTGTTTAATACTTGAAGGATTGTATCACTTGGTTATCTCTACCTACCCTATTAGATCTCATAAGCCTTTCAGCAAAATAATGGTATGTTTGTATGTATATACAGAAAAGGCTAGGCGAATTTCCCACATATTACAATTCCAGGCAAGACTGTTCAACCTTTCCTCCTGCTACTTAAATATATATATTGGAGGCTTGAATACATTTAACGTATTATCTATATAGAACAAATAAAAATGGTGGAATGGAGGATTTGCTGAGAAAAGTAATGGCGTGGAAAGGAAATAAATACCCCATATAATTTTCTATATTTGCATTTTTGCAGACAAAAATGAGCTTGGAATATTTTGTTTGTTTTGTATAAGGGAAAGAATCATCACAGACTGTTATTCAACATTTAATTATACCTGCTCAAGTCCGTTAATCAGGAGATTGGTTAATCTACTGACCTGAAATAATCGGATGTGGTGTGGTTACTACAGGAACAGGTCTAGTAGTTAGTGCCCGAACTGGTAATAAATAGAGCAAATATAATTTAACATTACGACTGAAAATAATCTTAAATGCAAAAAAAGTGAGGTTATTTTAGGAAGTACACCATAAAAACTTCTAAAATAAAAAAAAACCCTTGAAAAATGCATTTGCTGAAATAAAACATCATATCGGAGGTTCTACAACACAATATATTAAAGACACAAAAGAATATGTTTGCAGTATAACGCATAGATCACATTAATTAGAAAATTATCCAAATGTAAATACCTGGCACTTCTGATGTATTTTTTGTGGGACCTACAGAAACTAAAAGAAAAGAAATAGAAGATAAATGACGAAAGGAAAGGAAAACAGACACAAGAATCTGATAGTTTAATGTTTCTTTATGGAGTAATAATTATTCTCAGGAATATTTTGCAAGTCTATTAAAATCAGAAAGTATAGTTTATAATATATACTTTTGGTTTTGATTATCATGTTTGAATACATATGATTAATTGTTCTTATTTTATCACTATTTATTTACAGCATAGACAGAGCCTTCACAGTGAAACTCTAGTATGCTTAATTCCCCAGTTCCCATTGTAAAAAATTTCAAGTCGACCCTGGCATCTGTTTTTGCCATTCATCAACTTACAGTCAATGAGCTTGTTGTCATTAACAAAGCACTTTCTGCAATTGTCAAAAGAACATAAACAGTATTTTTCTCCCAATGACACATTACATTGACTCTTTGAGGGTTCATTTTAAAAAGGCATTTCAGTATTTCCGAACCTGATTTTTTTTTTGTCAGATAACTGCCTTTGTGTATCTATGGGCATGCATGTGTGTATATGTGTGTGTACGACTAGATATTGTGACCTGTGTTCCTGTTTAGATGAATGGGATTGAATGGATTTAAGAAGATATGTGTTTAGGGCTGGCCACAGTTGCTGCCTAACCTACAAATCTTTGGCCATTCCCTTGGATCATTCACAAATTATTTTGTGTATTTGAGAGGAAACTTTGAGCTTCATTTCTCCTGAATACTAGAGATGAAAAATTTGTTATTCTTTACGTCATCATGTAACAAAATATGAACATTTCACATGAGATATCTAATTTCTAGATTTTTTTATTTCTAAAAGAGGGTCTAAATGAAGATTCAATCATTCAAGCCAAAAGTATCT
Organism: Oxyrhabdium leporinum; assembly: GCA_032468155.1. Lineage (NCBI taxonomy): Eukaryota > Metazoa > Chordata > Lepidosauria > Squamata > Cyclocoridae > Oxyrhabdium > Oxyrhabdium leporinum. The sequence goes on from JANHFL010114873.1 coordinate 2,783, forward strand.
AAAAAGATTAAATCATGGCAACTGTACCAAAGTTTATTAAAACTGAGACATTTCATTATTTATCCAAATAACTTCTTCAGTCAAAATGAAAATTTGTATAGGCATAGGGTGAGAGAGTCATTGGAAAGAACCAGTTCTTTCCATAGAGACTGCAGGAGGTTTCTCCCCAAAAAGTAAAGTAACATGTAAATGAAGATTCAATCATCCAAGCCAAAAATATCTAACATGATTAAATCATGGCAACTCTCAGTTTTAATAAACTTTGGTTCAGTTGCCATGATTTAATCTTTTAAGATACTTTTGGCCTGGATGATTGTATCTTCATTTCCATGTTGCTTTTCATTTTGGGGAGATACCCCCTGCAGTCTGTAGGCAGGAGTTGGTGAATTCCAACATCTCTCTCACTCTCTCCTACCCAAAACTTTCATTTTGACTGAAGACATTATTTGGATAAATAATGAAATGCCTCAGTTTTAATAAACTTTGGTCCAGTTGCCATGATTTGACCTTTTTAGATAAATAGAGAGGAATCACCTCCGCTGTTCTGTTTTACCAATATAACATATTAACATAATAAATAATATATAATGCATTAATGTTAATCAATTTTATTCAAGTCTGATTATTTTTCTGTGAGAATAGAAGTGGTTCAATGGTATGGTGGGAAATCACATGCTCTCTCTGAATATATCAGTTCCGTAACTTAGCAGTTCCAACTGGCTGGACCACAGGATACTCTTTGGCTCGTTTCAACTGCGCACCCTTGATTCAGGAAAATATACTTTCAAATAACTTCATATTTGATACAAAATTCCCTCTGTAGCTTACTGAAATATGGATTTATATGTGCTTTGCAGAATTCCAACTGCCTTCATCTCACCATACCATAAAATGGGTGTGAGATTAGAAAGAAGGAGGTATACAGTGGCTCATTGATATGGCATTTACTTTTTCCACCAACAGCACCAAGTATATCATGAGTTGGATGGTTCAAACACTGGATTGACCTACAGAGGAAGCACACCCCTCCTTTTATCTTAAAATCATGTGAATTTGGTAAAAAGGGAATGATTGGCTCAAAGTTACCCCATGAGTTCTCATGGTGGGCATGAATCTGGATCTCCCCAGATCTAATTGACATCTTCACATATATCTACTATTTCCAATGTGGTACAATAAACAATTTGCAACCAGCATTTAAGCAACCATTGTGAACAAATGGAAACGCTGTAAGTTTATTGTTACAATATTCATTACTGTTATAAGAATGCAAATCAACTTCAGGCATATAATAAATACTTTTTGCTTCCTTCGTAGTCATATCTGTGGGAGCGGTAGAGAGGTCTGACAAAAACAGAAATTGTATAGTTATATGATTCAGAGACTGACAGAAGTTCTTTTCTATCATAGCTGTATAGAGATAAAAATAAAGCTGAAAACCCCCCCAGCTATTCACTTGGTTTTCCACTTTCTCTCAATCTGTTTGTTCTTCCTACATATATTTTCTAATTCAATGCTTGTTCAGTCTATTAAAATCACAAAGTATAGTTTATAATATACAATTTTAATTTTAATTATCATTTTTGAATGCATATGACTAATTGTTCTTATTTTATCATTATTTATTTACAGCACAGACAGAGCCTTCACAGCAAAACTCTAGTATGCTAATTTTCACAGACCGGTTAATAAGTAAAAAGTAATGATTCAATGTTCAGTGAAAATCTGTCTGAGGCATGACATATAAGTTTCATAGAACAGATGTCACTGACATTTTTATATCACTAAATAACATTATTTAGGAATTTCAGTATTCCCTAATTATGTTACTAATTTTATATGTTCTATGCAAAATAAGATCACTTCTCATATACACTATTTACTGTTTGCAAACAGTAAGTAACCATACTAATAAGTATAATGGGATTCTTTGTTGTAAGGGAAACTGTTTTTATGAAAAAAAGAAGAAGCAAAAAATACAGAATGTTCTTCCTCTGAGTGATAGGGGAGCATTCATAACATTTTGCTACAGAGGCTCCTATGAAATCATGTTATACTAACAACAGTGGAGATGGTTACCTGAGCAAATGACACCAGGGTCTTCCTTGTGGTCACACTGATTACTTCCCCAACCTGAATTGGAGCACTCTTCTATAGATGATTCATTCCCTTTGCACTGAACATTTTCTAGGAGGATGTTGCCAGTGCCTTGCCAAAAACCTGGTTTTTTTTGTCAGATAACGTTCTGCCTTTGTGTATCAATGTGTATATACAGTATAACTATAGATATTGTGACCTGTGTTCCCCTTCAGATAAATGGGGTTGAATGGCTTTAAGGAGATATATGTTTAGGTCTGGCCACAGTTGCTACCTAATCTACAAATCTTTGGTTTATTTACAAATTATTTTGTATATTTGAGAAATAACTTTCAGGTTTCTTTTCCCTGACTACCCGAGATGAAAAACATGTTATTCTTTTACATCATTATGTAAACAAAAATGAACATTTTGAGGTCTCTACCTCTTTTCAAATTGAGTTGCCTTGTTTAAATTAAATTCAAAACTCTGGTCTTTGGTTAGAAGCTGTGCCAGTTTATGAAAATAACTTATGTTAAAAATAATGCCAGGAGGTAGAAGGAAGGTCTTTCAGGCTTGTTTGTCTATTACTGCAGCGGTCCCCAACCGTTCTGGCACCAGGGACTGATTTCATGGCGGACAATTTTTTCACAGACTGGAGGAGAATGGTTTTCCGCAACCTAGATCTTGAGCATGTGCAGAGGGAGACACTCGCCACTCGCGGTGTCTGATTCCTAACAGGCTATGGACTGGTACCAATCTGTGGCCCAGGGATTAGGGACCTCTGTGTAATTGTTTCCTTATAATAAAGGTAACATTAGTACTGTTGATTTTGATTTCCTTGTCTGGACTACCTGTAAAGGCTGACAGAAGTGAACAAGTTTGTTGCATGTCCCCACTTCCCACTGTTTCCACAATGCAGATATCATTTCAAAAGAGATATGAGGACAGAAGCAGAATTACTAATATAGTGCTTCAACACTTAGTAATTATTAGAAACCAGAAGAGATCTATCACAGAAATGAAATGGAAGGTAAATCTCCCTATTCTGCCCTCCTACCCCCAATCAAAATGTCTTCTGTCGCTTCTCTTTTTTGTTTTAAATGAAGAGAGAAAAGCCAGGAACCACTAGATGTTACCTAGTGGCACTTATCTGCCCAAAGTGACCTTCCTTTTTCTCTACCAGGCACCTGTTTCAGTCAAGCATTGAAAACTTTAAAAAAATTGAAATAAGGCTTTAAAAATCATTACTTTATTTTTATTTCTAATGCTGATATTGGATTCCCCAATATTCCGCCAGACATTATTAGAAAATTATGGAATGCCTGCAACCCAGACCTTTATTTTCAAATCTGTTGTCCCTAAAAAAATCTGAAAGTCAAGTGGGGTTATAAGCTTGGAGGGCTAGAGAGGGTAGCTGAATGCAATCGACCTGTTTACTTTCTGAGAAAGAGATGTATTTTAAGTGCTGCAAGTTCTATGGCAGCCAGTCTGGGAATTGGCATCAAACAGGTGTTTTGGATTTTGGACATCCAAAATATGTTCATAATACAAAATAAAGGTTCCCACTGCTGATATATTCCTTGGATGTACAGACTTTGGAAGTTCCCTTTCAGTGAAAAGAAAGTTGGATGAATCTTATTTCACTCTGTCTTGTTAAAGACTTTTCTGGTTATATTTCCTCTTAAATTATGATACAAGGTTTTAATTAAAAATAGAAATTTAAGAAAATACATACTAGGTGCTGATGTGGTGACAGCAGGACCTAAAAATAGAAGAAATAATTTATGTGGGTGAAGATGACATAATAATGATGATGATGGATAATAGAGTTATAATATATTGCCATTATTATTATTATCATCTTTTTAAACATTTTTGTATTCTTCTTTAATTTGATATAATGAAGTAAAAATGACCCTCTTGTGAAATCTGATAGATCAATCAATCTATAATAAATCTAATATAAAATAAAATAGCAAACCTGGCTTAAAGTATAGGAACAGATCCCTGTTGCTTTTTAGTATTGAGACTATAGGTGGTGCTTATTTGCTGACTGCATCTGAGTGTTCTATCTCCATTATTAGGTTGTGTGGTTACACACCATATGATTTGCAACTTCTTTTTGCCTTTCTCATTGACTTTATTGGAAGCTGACTGTGAAGATTGCAGATAGAAATCACATGACTGCAGGATGTTGTGATTATTGTAAATGCTTACTAGTTGCCAAGTGCCCAAATCATGGTCACAGCGATTCTGCCAAAACTATACCTTGAAGGACCAGCCAAAAGTCTCATTTTTCAGTGCTATTATAATTTGGTTGGTAAGCAAGCACTACCCATAAACCAATCTACTCAAGATGGTCAATGCAATGTAGCATTCCAAACAAAAAATAAATTAGCAGACATTTGGTTCTTAAACATAAAGCTCTAGCCACATTGCAACTATGTTCTGTTGATGAAATTTGATTTCTATAGCTTTGCGCCATTGAACTCTTCAGAGACATTTCAGAATACTATGTCTTCTGAAGCTCTGAATATAAAAGCTATATGGGTAAACAGGGAAAAGCATGTGGCTTACAATAATAGCAATAGCACTTAGACTTATATACCACTTTACAGTACTTTACAGCCCTCTCTAAGCTGTTTACAGAGTCAGCATATTGCCCCCAACATTTGGGGTCCTCATTTTACCGATCTCGGAAGGATGGAAGGCTGAGTCAGCCTTGAGCAGGTGAGAATCAAACTGCCAAACTGCTGGCAGCCGGAAGCTGGCAGTCAGCAAAAGTAGCCTGCAGTACTGCATTCTAACCACTGCACCACATTGGCTCTTGATGCTTCCATACTGTTGTTGAATAAAAAGAATAATTCCACAGATTCTACTTAGCCAGAAATTTTTATTCCATTGTCTACCAGGTCTCACTTTAAATGAATTTACTGAAAAATACTGTAATAACTTTATTTAAAATTAAGAAGTTCAGATTACCTGAGCAAATGATCCCAGCATCTTCCTTGTGGTGACAGTTATGAACGCCCCAAGGTTTATGAGAGCATTCTTTAAGAGCAGATTCATTCCCTTTGCACTGGACCTGATCCAGGAAGATGCTGCCAGTTCCTTCCCCAAATGCAGCATTCGTTAGGGCTTGGACGGCCTCTCCACAGGCAAGCTGCTTACACACAACTTTTGCGTCATTCATGTCCCAGCCATCATCACAAATTGTTCCCCAGCTTCCATTATAAAAGACCTCAATGCGACCACGACATTTGTCTTCTCCATTCACCAGTCTCAGAGATTTTTCTTCAAAGGAAAACAAATGCAGATTGGACTTTCGCATCAGATATCTAATTTCTAGAATTCTTTATTTCTAAAGAGTGAGGAATCAACTCTGCAGTTCTGTATTGCAAACCTGGGGTGGAAAGCATCCCTTGTGATCACCTGGAAGTGCTATAGGTTTATTGTTACAATATTTATTATTATTATTATAAGTATGTAAATCCACTTAACCATATATACTTCTTATTCCCTGTGTAGTCAGATCCATGGAGGTTGTAGAAAGATCTGACAAAAACAGAAATTTATAGTTACATGATTCAGAAACTTTACCTAAATATCATTGCTATCACAAGTGTATAAAGATAAAAATAATGTTGGAAAAAACCCAGCAATTCTCTTGGTTTTCCACTTCCTCTTTATCCATTTGCTCTTCCTACATATATTAGTTTTCAAATTCAATTTCTTGTTCATTCACTTTGACCAAACCACTTCATTAGACTGTTTTTGTAGCAGTTAGCTTAATTAATTTGGCTTCCAATGATTAAGGACATTAATACTACCGGTCAACCACAAATAATTTTAAGTACCCCAAATATTTTAGTTATGTATTTTTTAAATTTATGTGCCATCTCACATATAAATGCATTCAAAGCAAAACATTCTTCAATTCAATGCTGTCACTTTAGTTTACACCTTTTTAAAATTAAATAACACATGATAGTCATTCTTTCTTATAGCCATGTTATTCAATTACTTGCTGAAAAGCAAATGTCAGTCTTTAGACATACCATGAAGACTCACTTTATTTGAGAAATTGTTCTTTCAGTGAACAGAAAGAAAGGGAAGTTGGATGAATCTTATGTCGCTCTGTACTGGTAAAGACTTTATTGGCTTTATTTCTCCTTAAATTGTGATGCAATATTTGGTTTTAAATAACAACAGAAATTTAAGAAAACACCTACCAGGTGGTGGTGTAGTGACAGCAGGACCTGAAAAGAGAAGAAATAATTTTGTCTGGGTGAAGAAGACAACCTACTGATGTTGATGAATTATGAAGTTATATTATATTATCATTATTATCATCATTATATCTTTTATATTTTTTACTCTTTAGTTTGTTACAATAAAGTAAAATTTAAAAAGGGCATAGCAAACCTGGCTGAAAGTATCAGAACTGATGCCTGTTGCCTTTTAATATTGATGGTAAAGGTAGTCCTCATTTACTGACTGAAATTGAGTCTGCCAACTCCATTGTTAATTGCTGTGGTTGTTAAAAGTGTTAAGCACCTTAAGCAAATTTACTTAGAGATAATGTAATAAGTCATGGAAATCTGCATAACAAGGTCAAATCCTTAAATCCTTGTATATTCAATAATAAATGCATTTTTTTTCTACTGAGACATGTTATCAATGAATATTATCTGAAAGCTTTACATATAATAGCAGTTAGGATCTTTTGCAATCCCATTCACGACCACTTAGTTAGATGGTGACATACTTTGACTTTCTGATGATAATATTCTATTTGGGAAGAGTCATATTGCAATGATACTTAATTTTAATATTTTTTTCTTTTACTATGTTTGGATAATGAAAACTAAGTAAAAACATCACATGACTTGAAAATTGAGCAGTTCAGATTACCTGAGCAAATGACCCCAGCATCTTCCTTGTGGCGACAGTTATGAACGCCCCAAGGTTTATGGGAGCAATCTTCAAGAGCGGATTCATTCCCTTTGCACTTCATCTCATCCAGGAAGATGCTGCCAGTTCCTTCCCCAAATGCAGCATTCGTTAGGGCTTGGACGGCCTCTCCACAGGCAAGCTGCTTACACACAACTTTTGCGTCATTCATGTCCCAGCCATCATCACAAATTGTTCCCCAGCTTCCATTGTAAAAGACCTCAACACGACCACGACATTTGTCTTCTCCATTCACCAGTCTCAGAGATTTTTCTTGAAAGGAAAACATGTAAATTTTAAAAATTCTTTATTACTAAAAAGAGATGAATCATCTTTGTTGTTCTGGTTTCTCCAAAGAATACATTAATGTTAGTCAATTTTATTGAAGTCAGATTATTGTTTGATTTAGCAGGACAAGGCAGCCCCGGGTCCCTCAGGCTTGCGACGCCTTGCCAGCAGGGAAGAATGGGGACAGGATGTCCGAGAGAGGGGAGAAGAGAGGGCAGGCAGTGTCGATGAGGAGCAATGGAGCTGAGGCGGTGAGCAAGGACCGCCCCCTCCTGATCCCCAAGCACAAATAGTGGAGAGAAGGCAGGAACAGCGCAGGCCGACCCAGTGACTCGGGAGGAGGGTGCCTCGGCTGTTTTCACAAGGCACACCTGGGGAGTGAGACTTAAGGACAAGGAGTGCTTGTTGGGAACAAATGCTGAATTCATGGAGTTTTGTGTGCCATTGCCAATGTCTAGGGTTTGCTGAACTTCTTGCCTTGTTCTTTTACTTCGTGAACTCATTGCCTTGTTCCTTTGCTTCATGGACTCATTGCCTTGTGCCATTGCTTTGCTGGACTTCTTGCCTTGAAGCTGTTGTGCTTACAGCATTTTGCGGACTGCTCTCAGTCAGAGGCTGCTGGAGGTGTGTGTGTGAGCATTTTGCCATAAATGCAGGAGCCTTTGGGGGAAAGTTAGAGCAATAAAGGGGTGTATGAATTATCAGTTGACTGTGTTGTCTCCGTGCCTTGCCCTGGGTTATCAGGGTGTACACATGGCTCAATATGCTTGAGATGATATTCATCTTCTCACAAACATTATCAAGCATATCATGAGCTTGATAGTTCAAACACTGGATTGATTTACGTATCAACTGGTCCATGGTAGATAGAGTGAAAAAAAATCCTTGTTAGATTTATGGACCATCTCCAAGAATTCAAAACAACTTGGATGCGGAGCACCCCTTAATTTTATCTTCATACCAACCTTGTGAATTAGGTTAAACTGAGGGAATGATTGGCTCAATGTTATCCCATGAGTTCTCATGGTGGACTTGAACTTGGATTTCCCCAGAGCTAGTCCACATCTTCACAGGAACCTATTATTTCAGATGTGGTTCAACAAAGGAACAATTCAGAACCAGTATATAAGCACCCCTTGCAATCAGCCGAAAGTGCTGTAGGTTTATTGTTGCAATATTTATTAGTCACAATAATGCAAATGCACATCAGCATATAATAAATACCTCTTCTTTCCTGCGTAGTCAGCTCTGCGGAAGTTGTAGAAAGTTCTGACAAAAACAGAAATTGTATAGTTATATGTTTCAGAAACTTGCCAGAACTTCTTTGCTAACATAGGTGTATAGAGATAAAAATAATTTTGGGGAAAAACCCAGCCCTCCCATATAGGATCGCTTTATAGCCTAATCAACTTGGTTCCCAATCAATCAGGACCCAATCCCTACTGATTAACCAAAAACAAATTTTAATTTCCCC
>JANHFL010115474.1:0-11562 GCA_032468155.1 Oxyrhabdium leporinum
CCAGCCCCACCCACCCGCCCCTCCCTAGCCTGTCCTATATTTCCTTCTTTCTGGGCTCAGTTGATTTGCACGGCACAGCTGATTTCCGTGCCTCAGCTGTTCTACTTACCAGGGCTGCCCTAGAAGGTACGTAGTTGAGATTTAAATTGTTTTCTTTTGAATGCTGCACGAACTCACAGAACCGGTTGTTAAACCAGTTGCAGCCCGCCACTGCACTGATCCCATAATCCACATTAAAAGAAACTCACCAACCCTACTGAAACCCATAGACGTATCTCCTTCTCTAGTGGCTTATGCCCTCAACTCTTTCCTATGTTTTATTCTTATCAAAAAATAAGCCCAGAGTTGCTTTTCAGAATGAAATGGGCAGCATATAATTAACATGTTGATATAGGCCCAAATATAGACAAAGAACTTTAACCTCAATACATAACATTTTCCTCAAACAACTACACATATTTAGAAAGACAGAGAGCAGAAACAGCTAAATATACACAGAAGCAAGGAGACATTTTTTTTTAAAAAAAAAATGCTAAATAAAGCTGCCAGGTATAAGCGTTTAATTTATCAAAGACAACACTAGTAAGAATTAAAGACATATCAATTGAAAATAAAATAAAACAAAAACGACAAGTTTAAATTTTAGAACAAAAGCTCCTCATAGTGTGTTGCCTTGTTTCGGAATAAGTACAGTATACTTTCTTAATAAACCCGTAAGTAAATAAAGGCATCTAAATAGTATCTAAAGACAGTTTCTAAGGAACAAAAACATCGACACGTGACCTCAAAATGCGTGAAAATATTATTTTGGGTTGACAACCCAACTGTTTTGCATGCTGTGGAGTGAATTGTGAGCAACGGTCTCCTCAGAATATGTTTTTTTTTTTTTTAAAAAAAAGGCAAGATATTGAGAAATGGGTTGTTGGGAAATCAGTGGAACTGTAAGTACGTTGCCTTTTCTCCCCCCCCCCCCAAAAAAAAAAAAGATGAAGAAAGAAAGAAGGGGAAAGGAACATATCATACTGTACTTATGGGAAGAGGGACCTGTGGATCATAGTTTGAGGCAACACTGTAGCTCTGGGACACCTACAGAAATTCAAAAATACATTGATAAACCTGTTCTTTCTCCAACAAAGAGAAGGATGGGCCCCAGAGTGGATTCAGAGGAGGCCCACATATGGTTGCCCTTAATGTCATTTGCATGGGAAAGTAAGATTCTGAGACTCTGGGAGCTGCGTTTCTCCTAAAATGATGGAGTGATAATCCCCAGTGAATAAAACTAATGATTTCTCTGGTGGCTCAGTTCTGACCAGGAGGGGCCTTTGGGTGGGCAAGGGATGAGGCTTGGTTGTGCCACACTGGAACACAATCAGAATCTGATAAATCAGCTGTCCCTTTGTGACTGTGTGATGTTGTTTTCCGGCCCAGCCCAATGAGTTCTGACAGCATTCAGAAATATCAAAATATATCAAAACAATAAAACCTGTTACTTACTGGAGGTGCAGGATCTGGGCCATAATACTGTAGTGAAAAACAATAATAGCCCTTTACTCATTCCTGTTTTAACCTGACACGCACAGTCACACCGAAATAATTATAAAATGTAGTAGAAGCAATAAATCTATTGATGGAAGGAAGCAAAGGATGCAAATATTTAAATGGACTAAACATAGCCAAAGTGAATTAAAACTATTGCTCGTATCATGGCCCGGCTTTCCACTTGATAGGAAGCCCAAATCAGACAAATCACCTTTTAATGCAATGTGTGATTTTAATTAATATCATTGTAAGCTACAAAGTTTGTTATAAAGTTGTGTAAAATAGATCCCAGTCAGAATAGAATCATTGATTTGATTCAAACCATCAATCTAATCGAATAATTCAAATCGCTTTGAAAAATTGAAGCATCCAATAAGACTGTCCCATTCGATTTACGGGGGAAAATGTACTTGAATAGGGTTCATACAACCCTATCTGTTATGTCTAACATTTTACCTGTTTAGTCTGGGATTAACCCACAGAGTTTGACCCGCGGGGTTTCTCTGTCATCCCACATGTTATTTTTCCTAAAATTCAGGTTTCCTCTCACCTGGGCATCTATGCTGAGCACAGAAGTCAACAAAGCGGCACCCAGGAAGAAGAGCTTCATTTTTCCCAGCTTGAGGTTTCCTTCCCTGCATGAGAAAATAATGTATGAATATGCAGGTTAAGGATGGATCTTTATAGATATATTAGTACAAGCCAGACTGCCCAAACTGAACGCAGCAATTGATGATGCCTTCAAATTATCTTATCAGTTGAGAAAGGTTAGAAGGATTCGTTCTCTACTTAGAAAGATCTGGTGCCAACTAAAATATTCTTTCATGCTGTATATATATTTTTTCTGAGAATGAACTTGATCATTACCAGTTACCAGGGCAGTAACTTTATTGAATTCTAATGTATAGTGCAATATTAACGCAATATCAGGGGTTTTGACATTACCCTCCAATTTATCTGATGATAAGCAAAGTGGACAGTTCCTGAAAGGCCATTTGTAGTTCAGAACTTTTCTCTGGTTTTTGTTTTATCATACGATTGTTTTATCTCAGTCCCATCTTTTGATTTCTCTATTTTAGTTCCTTTGATTTCTTTTCATTCTCATTGGGGGGAGGGGTTTTAAGAGGCAGAGGTCTCTTGCCAGCTTTCTATGGCCTCTTTTAAATATCTAAATCAAGGGCGTCAAACTCAATTTCAGTGAGGGCTGCATCAGGGTTGTGTTTGATCTCAGGGTGGGCGGGGGGCATGGGCTGGATAGGCGTGGTCATAGTGGGCATGGCCAGCTCGATGTCATTCATGTCAGGGGCACCTGTGGTGGCCAAGTGCTAAGGCAGGACTTCCCTCAGACCTTCTCTCACTCTCATTATAATCTTCCTCCCTTCCTTCCTCCCCTTCTTTTTCCTTCTCTTTTCTTCTTTTTCCTTCTGTCATCATTCTCCTTTCTTCTTCCTTCCCCTCTTTCCTTATTTTTCCTTCCTTGCTCTCTTCCCATCTTCCCTTCTTTTTCTTTTTCTTTGTCTTCCCTCTTTCTCTTTCTTCTTTCCTGTCCCTTCTTGCATGCTCAAATGCAAAGAGGAAAATATTTCTCCTTTTGTTTTGAGGAGGGCTGCAAGAGGCTGCTGTGGCCGAAAATGGAGCCTGGGAGCCCATTTTCGCTGGCAGAGACAATGTGGGCCGGCCTTTTGCTGTTTTCAGGGCAGCCCCGTGGGCCAGATCTAATCACCCCATAGGCCAGATCCAGCCCACGGGCCTTGAGTTTGACACCTCTGATCTAAATGGTAGTATGGACAACTACTGGTGGAAGCATTATTGGGTTATGGAGTCCAATTACTCAAATATTGCTCTAGAACAGGCCCTTTTTAAAGATTGTGTCAGTTTCAGTTTCAAAACTATTTTTCAGATAGAAAAATAATTTTATTCTTAGTCAACCAATTTAGATATTTATTTTTAGCCAATAATTCCTATGTTTAGTCAATAATAATTTAGCCAAGAATTTGAGCACTAATATCAAGGACTCTCTTTTAAAAAAACAAACATTTCTTTTGGGGGGAGTCCAGTGATAGTAGGTGCTCAATAGAAAACCCATGTTGTGAAATAACTTTGAAAAAGTTGGTTGACCTAGGAGTTGGGTGGGCCATACTTAGCTGTTCTGCTAAGCATATTTTGGGAAGTCTATCAGGGTCTCTTGAGTGGATCTTCTGCCAGTATATGAAAATTTTAGTTATTAGATGTTTATGTAAAGAATGGATACCTATTTTTCACTCTGATTGCAGGGACAGGGATGTTCTTATCAGTTCCCAGCATGCATCTTCAAAAAAATGGGTCTGAACTTGTTCTAGTGGGGTAGCTTTATTAAGGTCCCACAATTCTTCATATGTCAGCACTGGGATTATTTTTGCCCTGAATATTTTCCATACAGGGATCAAGGTACTGTGTGTGTCAGGCTTCCATCCAAGTTCTGCTCGTCCATTCAGCATTCAGATACAATTAGATCCAAGTAAGAATTTATTAGAGAAACCATGGTGGTACATCTGGGAAAACCCTGAATCTGAAAGTTTCAGGATTTTCCTTCCCCAAGAGAAATTCAAAGAGCCACCCTCCTTCCTCCATCCATGATCACATGGCCCAATCCAACTCCATCCCTACCGAAGTCCTTCCTTCTGCCACTCCTTCTCCAGGTGCAGGTTGATATGTCCTTGACTCTCTGGGGAAGAATGTTGTTGTGTCTATCTACTGTCCTCAGCTCATTGTGAATATCCCCCTCTCCCATTTTCTCAAGCACTAATTATGGCAGCCGCAGAGGCCTTCTACAAATATGGCTCCCAAGGCTGACAGTGTAGCTCTAGTGAAATAATTTGTATAAACTTTTAGAATGTATCGAGCTTCTTTTGAAATGATTTGACCACAACTCGGTGCTTGTATAACCCACTCCTAAGTAGGCCAAAGAACTCACTTGTTCAATACTTGCTCTCCGTTTATCCGCCCGTTGTACGTCACAAATTTTCTGCTAAATACCATCACTTTAGATTTGGTTTTATTGGTGTTTAAAGAATTAAAAGAATAGTAGGCTAGGGGTCCCCTGAACGTCACTATAATATTGGGAAAAGGGATAATTTTCAGAGCACAATGATAAAGATAACGCTGTGTGATAATGCTGCACAGATTTATTTGTAAATGTTTATTCTTGTAGAGTATCCAGTGTTCACAATTAAGAGAGAATGCCCCCAAATCAACAGAAAGATATAGGATTGCTGGAGTCCTTCTCAGAAGAAAGTTGCAGTTCCCCTTTGATCCTTGATTAGGAAGAAGTTATGAAAGCTGGAAAGAGAAAGCATGGGAGGGGGGCTCTGGGTTTTATTGTCAGCAAACGCAGTTGGTGGATCTAAAAAAACAAACAAACAAACAAACCAAGATTGAAAGTGAAATATTTAGCATGAAAATTGTATGCAGATCACTTTTATCAATCTTTAATAAAAGGCAGCTAATAGCTCAGAATTTTACCTTCAATCTCCCCTTACCCTCAGTGAAAGCAAATTTTTGTAAAATACTGGGAGAAATCTGCACAATGCACTAAAGCAAAGTGTATCTGCCATACTCACTGTCATACATTTTCATTGGAGATGTTTTGATTTAGGTATCCTGGAAAAATCAAAACAGAAAAGCAATTCATCACACGCCAATTAACTGGAGTGTCCATTCTATCGAAGAGGGTAACAGGAAACTTGTACTGTTTAATCGCAACAATAGATGAGATGAGGAAACAACTCCATTCCCTTACTTGTTGAATTAATTCATCCCTAGAATATCCTGCAGTGCAGCCTTGGGACAATCCCAAAAGTGGTAAGAGATATAAATGAGGCAATGCACAGTCTACATCAGGGGGTGTCAAACTCGTGTCATCATGGCATCATCATGTGACGTATTGCAACTTTTTTTTCCCTTCGCTAAACCGGGTGTGGGCATGGCCAGCGCGTGACGCATCTGACCCGCAGGCTGCAAGTTTGACTCCCCTGGTCTCCATGATTCTTCCATCTTCTGCAGTTTGCAGCCATACTGATCCTAGGCGTATGGAAAAATCAGCATATGGGTAGCAGCATTTAATTCCTTCATAAATATATCCTTATATTGTTTGGAAGAGCTGTTTAGTAACTCCTAAACAAACTGAAGGAAATTTTCAAGAGCATAGGAATCAAAGCAGCAACCTAGGTTGTCCTCACTTTCCAACAGTGATTGGAAATAGAAACTCTTACTGAACGACGTGTCGTAAGGCACATCATCAAAGAGCACACCAACTTGCAACGGCAGTTCCAGCTGTTAGGTGGGTACTCCCATAAAGTTGCAGCACCCTACAAACCACGTAACTGCCATTTGCAATTCTGCGGGATTCGATGGTTTGGTTTCCCCACAGACGTTGCTTGTCAAAAGTCGGCAACGAAGGCTACAAATGGTGATCACATGACTGCAGGATGCTTACAAGATGTTGCAACCACATGGGACTTCAAACAATCACTGAGTGGGTGGACATGAAATACAACTACTTTGTTGTTTTCTGCCTTTGAGTTTTGATTTCTGGAAATTGCCTGTACTAAGCCCTGTCGTTTTCCTGGCAAGGTTTTTCAGAAGTGGTTTGCCATTGTCTCCTTCCTGGGGCTGAGAGATAGGGACTGGCTCAAAGTCACCCAGCTGGTGATTTTGCCCATGAATGCCAACTGGCTAAATGACCAAAGTGGTACTAAAGCGGTGTCCAGGTTTCTAGCCTAGTGCTCTAACCACTGCACCAAACTGGCAATCTATCTGTATAGAGGTCCCTTTTGTTCAACTGCTGGATTAAGCCAAAAAGATTTCCCTGGAAATAGAAAGTAACATTACTTACTAGCTCAGCTTTTTCTTCAGTGGCCTGAAAGAAGAAGAACATATGTTACCAACATAACGTAAAAGTTCTTTTCATCAGAAATAATTTCTTATGAAGTCTTATATTGTGCCCGAAAAGGCTAAGAATAAAGCCCATTGATTACTTGGATTTTAACAGTCTGTATTAAAAAGGTTTCTAAAAGACAAACTAATAAATGGAGCTTTTGGATTGGCATTTGAAAACCGGAAAGGAAAAACGAGATGCTATTAAAGTAATAAAACATGCAAAAATGGGCCAAAGGAATCCTCACCTGGGATTTGGTCCGTGAAGATTTCTGAGATGTCTGCAAAAAAGAAAATCAAAAACTCTCATCATTATTCACATTCATGTAAAAAGTTGGAAAGGAGAGGGGCCATTCCATCGCAATGTGATGTAAACTTTGTGGGAACTTCTTCCCCCACCTCCAAAGAAATAGCCCTTCAGTAATTGGCACATTTTCGTACTTACCTGACCTTTCACGACAGAAGTCTTTGGGTCAAAATTACCAGGTGCTTCAGAGGCAGCAGATTCAGTTGCTTCAGAGGCAGGCAATGCAGGTGTATCAGGAGATTGAACAGCAGGTGAAACCGAGGCAGCAGGGACGTGTGCCAAGGCAGGATAGTTAAGTTGTGAATAGGCAGGACGGGCACGTAGTGGAGGGGCAGGACGGGGGCGTAGTGGAGGGGCAGGACGAGTGCGTAGTGGAGAGGCAGGACGGGTACGTACTGGAGGGCGGGCAGGTTGTGCCAAGGGACGAGGGACATATTGTGTGCGGGGAGACAATGCAGCACCAGCATAATTTTGAGGACTATAAAGAACGGAGGGAACATATCCAGTTTGTAGTTGGGCAGGAGACAAAGGTTGTGCAGGGAAAGGTTCTGGGGGAAATAAAGTAGGGTAGCTATTCGTGACAGGATTAGATGGATTCCAATATTTAAATTGTTGCTGCAGAAGAGAAGAAAATGGAACAGAAACCCAAGATATAGTCACTGATGTCCTCTGTTTCCTATAATCCTCATTAAAACTGATTAGACACTTGTGTATCTGAGTACACTTGGCCAAATAAAGTATTCTATTCTATTCTAAAAGAAACCCACCAAACACATTGAAGCCTGTGGATGTATCTCCTTCCAGTGGCTGTCCAGCAAAGACATGTTGCATGAATTTTCCTCTATCTCAGAACATCTCTCTTTCTGTCCTACTACAGTGGTGGATTACAGTTCCCACCAGCATTATTTCCTGGAGCTGTCTGGAACTTGCATCCCAAACATTTACTAGTACAATTTACTTCCACAGCATAATCTAAGAGTTGGGACTATCCCCAAATGATTCCATCTGGGCTCCTGTAAATAACAACCCATTAAGTGTAGCCTTAAAGAGGGACAGGCTTATCACAACACTAAGCCTAAAAGAGTAAAATCCATTTAGTTGCAAGGAGATGAATGCATAGAAAACATTGGGAAATTTAGTACTCTGAAAGAGTTTGGATTTTGGGGCTGAGAAGGGAGACAGATCTGCATCTCCAGCCTTCCCAAACTTCCTTCCAGCCAACAGATTCTTCCAAAAGCTCTTATGAATTATTAACTGTGCTTGGATAACAAGATTTGGGATCGAGTATGACTGCAGTTCTAGATCCTATGAAACTGTGGTCCATTGAAGAAGTAAAAAAAAATGGTTGTAATTACTAGATAAGAGAAAAGGGGAGCTGGATAGTCCAAATCACTGTACCTTACATATCCAGAATCTTTCCAGAGCAATGTTTCTCACCTTGGCAACTGTTAAGATGTACGGATCTCAACTCCCAGAATTCCCCAGCTGGCTTTGTAGCTGGGGAATTATGGGAGTTGAAGTCCATACATATTAAAATTGCCAAGGCTGAGAATTGCTGTGTCCTAGAGCAGCAAAATTTCTTTTTGTTGTACCACCCATATCTGTTTACGCAAAATTAAAAAATAGGATAAATTGGTGAGTTATGTCCATGTAACAGGAACCATTTAAAACTTAAGCAAGATGCAGACCAACAAAGAAAGCTTTCCTCACTTTCCTGGTCACTATAGCCAGGATATAATTATAACAATTTAGAAAAGAAAAAAAAAAAGGAACAATTCACTGTTTGCCATCTTTGGGCTCTACGAGTGTAGTAGGGAAAGTCTAACTTCTCCCACCTTCAAACAAATAAGCCTTCAAGAGGGCTTGTCACACTTTCATACTCACTGTGACAGGCATGACAGGCGAAGCTATTCCAGGGTAAATAGAAGGGGGTGGATAGTAATGAGGGACAGCAGACCCAAATGGTTGCATGGCAACAGGTAAAGACGGTTGAGCAGTGCCTACTTCAGGGTAGCCTTGAGGGTAAAATGGGAACCCTTGGGGATAAAAAGGATAGCCTTGTGGAAAACCAAGATAGCCATAGGTGGGTACGTAAGGTCGACAACCCTGCAGAATGAAACAACCAGAACAGAAAAAAAATCAAAATAGAGTCAGTAATCTCAATTGTTTCCAACAATTGTCTTTTTTTAAAAAAAAACAACACCCTCATCAACCACACTGAAGCCCATGGATGTATCTCCTCCCAGAAGCTGTCCTGCAGAGATGGGTGACAAGAGTTTTCACTCTGTCCCAGGCCGTGACTTTTTCTGGCCTCCCTCCTGCTGTGGCGAATTACAGTTCCCGGCAGCATGACATCCTGCAGCTGCCTGAAACTTGCATCCAAGATTATTTACCCGGTTCCTAGGATTTCCGCAGGATATTTTAAAAATGGGGGTGATTTTCAAAGGATTCCTTCTGGGTTCCTGTAAACAAATAAACAGCTAAGTGTAATCTTAAAAGACGGCAAACGTATCACAGAGCTAACCTGGATGGACTTACGCACAGAGCAGAAAGCTGACTGCATAGAAGTTGTTGAGAAATTAAATTCTCTGCAAGAGTTCGGATTTGGGGGCTGTTGAGGGAAACAGATATGGACCTCCAGCCTTCCCCAGCAAAGAAACACTTCCAACTTCCCTGCACTGACAGAAAATTCCAATGCAGTGTTATGAGCGACTAGTTGTGTTTGGTTAAACAAGGTTCAAGATCCAGAATGCCTGTGGCTCAAGAACCTACGGAGAGCTGTAGCTGGGGTCCGATGAAGAAGTCAAACAAAACGGATGAGGGAAGAGGGGAGATTATTATTATTATTATTATTATTTAAATTTATATACCGCCCAATTCCAAGGACTCGGGGCGGTTTACATATAAAATATAAAAATATAAAAATCCTTTAAAACCCCATTTTTAAAATTAACCCTATACTTTGTACTATAGGCAAAGTACAAATCCTAGGAGTTTGTCTAAGCTCCCAGGTTTGGTTGAAGTTTGCAAGAGTGATGCAATGAAAGGGCTTGTGTTCTGAAAGGGTGTTGGGTAATGGCTTTTTCCTGTGTTGGATCTTGGGTGAGGGTATTTGCTTATGAATAGAGCTATCTTTTCTATTTATCGCTTAAGTGCTGACATCTGCTGAGGACTATTAAGGAAGGTGGGAGCTACTTTCTCCCTCTAAAAACACTTTTCTCCACTTCTCATCCAGGGAAATATAATAGTCTGCCTTTTTAATATTTCTCAAAAATATTTCATTCTTCTAGGAGAGGGGAGAGTGCTAACTTTCTACAGTGTGCTTTAGCCTCTAGGCCCCTGGTGATCAGAACTCAACACAGTATCCTAAGCGTGGTCTTACCAAGGCATTATAAAGTGGTATCATGTGAACTTGGTATTATCCCTTCGTTGATGCAGTCGAGGACTGCATTAGCTTTTGGGGCAGTTGCCACACACTTCTGGCTTATACAGATCATTGTCAGTTGAAACTCCAAGATCCCTCTCACAGTTTCCGCTATTGAGCCAGGTACCTCCTTCCATACAACTGCATTTGTTTTTTTTTAAATTTTAGTTTTCTCACTATTGAATTGCCTGTTGTTGCATAGGGTTCGGTGTTCAAGTCAGTCAAGATTCTTCTGAATCCTGAATCTATCTTGCTTAGTGTTAGCTGTTCGCCCTAGGTTGGTGTGATCTGCAAATTTGATGACTTCCCCTTCTATATTTTTCTATATTTCATTTTTTTTATATATTATATAAATGTAATGAATAAATAATTGAGGAGTGCCTTGGATCCCGAATAGTCTCCTGGCATTTATAATACAGTAATGCTGCTACAGTACAGCTGAAAAGAAGGTAAAGAAAAGCTTGCATTTTACCATCCTGAGCAAAAGATTTATTGATATCCTGCCTTTATAATTTTTACAACTAACTCAAGGCTGTGAACCTATTCAGCTCCTTCCTCCTATTTTCCCATAACAACATCCCTGTGAAGTGGGTTAGGCAGGGAGAAAATGACTGGCCAAAGGTCACCCAGCCAGCTTTCGTGCTTAAAGCAAGACAAGAGCAAAGTTGAAAGGAAAGGAGAAAGAGGAAAGACAAAGAAAAAAGAAGGGAAGATGGGAAGAGAGCAAGGAAGGAAAAAGAAGGAAAGGGGAAGGAAGAAGAAAGGAGATGGAAGAAGGAAGGAAAAATGGTTAGAAATAAGAGGTAGAAATTAGATAAAAGAAAAATTAATGTTATGTATGAAATTAATTTAAAGATGGTTTATAATTATGAATATGTCAATATAAGTAACAGAATTGTAAATAAGCTATTATAAGAAAACTACTTAAAACTATTCTGTTATATCATTACTATTGTTAGTATATGTATCAAATTTTTTTTTACCTTTTTTCTGTTTTCTTTTTGGCTAATGATATGCCCTGACAATACACTGTATTCAAAATGTTTATTTTATATATATATATGTGTGTGTGTGTGTGTGTATATATGTATACACAAAAAAAGAGGGAAGGAAAAAAAGAAGGAAGGAAGGAAGGAAGGGAAGGAAGTTCTCCCTTAGCACATGGCCACCAGCAGATGGCAAGGATCCTCTGGAGCAACTTCAAGACTTGTGAACTTCAACTCCCAGAATTCTGTGAACTTGAAGTCCACAGGTCTTAAAGTTGTCAAGGTTGGAGACCCCTGTTCTGGAGCACATTGGTTTGGTGCTCTCCCTGGTCTCGCCTTCCTCCACTGGAGAAAAATAGATCCCCCCAGCCCCACCCAGGCCACCACAGGTC
>JANHFL010115826.1:0-11553 GCA_032468155.1 Oxyrhabdium leporinum
TTGATACAAATATGTGTAATAACATTAGAACTTTGTAACTTAGATCAATGTAGTAACTCTCATTTGTATTAAAATAATTTATTAAAAAAAATCAGTATTAAAAACCAGAACAGAACAAGAGATTCGGAGGGGGATATTGTTATACATATCTTTATATAACACACTTAAAAGGAGAAGTAAAGGTTAAGATTAGACTTTGAAAAAGGATGTTATCGGGTATGTTCAAGAATAATGTTATTACCATAGAAGGGTGTAGCAAATATTGAATAACTGAAAAATGAAGGACTATGTACCGATATAATATGTACAACAATATTAGAATCATATAAGCTTGATTAATGTAGTAATTTCTTTCTGTATTAATATCATTTTTAATTAATATGATTGAAAGTCAGATGCCACACTGTCCATGTAACAATATGGATATATCCTTAAAAAAAACTTGATTAAAAAAGAAAAGAAAAGATAAGCAGTATTGGAATGGCCAGGATACTTAGCAATTATTGGAAAGATATGGGCTTTTTCCCCCCTGAATCTCTCTGTAAAAGGAACATTGCAAGAGTATGTGGCCCACAATCTCCATCTCTCCTGAGATATCCAGCTATTATAATGATGTAATGTTTGGCTTTTTCTTAGGCCAAGAGGTTGAAGAAATTGGTATAATAAAAATACAGTTTTTGTTTTGCTATCTTTTAGAAAATTCTATTTAAAAACATCCCATGAAATGTTGCTGTGCGTAAACTCAAAGTTTAAAACTTTTGAGAGTTTATGATTTGAGATTAGAGATAACCAATACCTGAAAATCTCCTTCAAATTCTGATTTATCCTGAAACTTCAGACATATTTCTAGACTCTAAAATGGCTCAGATTCAAATTTCAATAAAGAGGAAAAAATATCTTCTGCAATGATTTATTTATTTATTAAATTGATTTGCTGCCCATCTCATAATGAAACAACTCTGGGCAGTTTACGGCACAAAGCATTAACATTGTAATATACACATATCTTTAAAACAATAAAAACAGAGGTAATTATTGGGTGCTTGAGACTATTTCTCATCCTAGCCTGAATTAGAGGTGGTTTCACCATAATGCAATATAATCTCTCTCACTGGAATAACATCACCAATAAAATAAATATGTTTCCTTAAAAGAACATGGCATCTATGAATAATATTAAATTAAATAGAGTTGCTATCAAACTTGGGCAGATTGCATTCAAACTTATGATGTAAGCATCGTCTGTGTCTGAAAGTTATTTACATCCAAATGTATGCGGAGTTTGAATAAAAATGAACATTTTTTTCCCCTTGTAAACAAGAATCTATGAAAAGTATTATCACTTTATCCCAAAGTTTTATAAGTCTTTGGATTCTTTGCTGGATGAGTAGGTGAGAAATTGCTAAATTGTAAATTTTCAAGACAGCGTTATAGCTAAAGTCTCCAGAAGCCTGTCACATTAAGTTGTTTTAATAAAAAAACAAAACACTTGCAAAACTGCTCACTGAAAATTTGCTAAAGGTTCTCTAATCAACACAGATAAATTTCAGATTCAATGGCAATCGGAAAGCATTTTTGAGTGTGGCACATTTTTTTAAAAAAATTGATGAAGCTGACTGATGTGCTGTTTTTTATTGGTGTTTTGCAAATTGCATCCAGTGAAGGAATCTACACTGTGCCCTATTTTGTCAGATGCATCAAATGCCCTCCTACTCAATAGATCAGAGGTGTCAAACTGAAGGCCTGGGGGCCAGATCCGCTCCATGGGGTACTTAGATCTGGTCCCTGGGGCCGCCCTGGAAAAAGTGAAGGATTGGCCCACAGTACCACAATTCTTGCTGCTGTTAAAACAGAGGTGTCAAACTTGATTTTAATTGAGGGCTGCATCAGGGTTGTGTTTGACTTTGGGGTCTAGGGTGGGCATGGCCAGGATAGGTATGGCCAGCTCGACATCTCTCATTTTGGCACATGTGCCTGTGGTGGCCCGTGCCCTCTGCCAGCAGAAAGGGTGTCCTGAGCTCAGTTTTTGGATGCAACAGCTTCCTGCAATGCAAAAAATGGAACTCAAGAAGATTGTGTGTTGCTCTCCCGAGCTCCGTTTTCACCCTGGACCCTCAAGGTCAAACACAACCCTGATGAGGCCCTCAATGAAGGGTTTCTCACTTTCCTTTTTTTTAAAAATCCAAATAAAACAAACATGGCTGGTTTCTTTGAAGTCCCTTGTATCATAAACTTGGCAACAATCACTAACTAACCTACTTAAGAATCCTCTTTTATAACAAACCGAGATTTAAACAGTTAATATTTTCAGATATAGGAAGAAAGCTTCCATAGGAAATTGAGGTATATTAAACATTAGAAAGTTTCTGATCCTATGTTCAACTAGAGTAAAGAAGCTGAACTTTAAAACTTTTAAAACTTCAAATGTTTAGCACAAACAATTGTCCTAGTAGGAACCCATGTTTTTTACTGTGTTTGAAATGGTCTCTCTAAAAGGTATTAGCAAAATTTTATCTAAAAACATTAAGTAAGCCTACAGGTCTATTTGAAGCAGAAGAGGAAGAGCACTGATTTAAAAAAACAACAACAACAACAACTTTGGTTTGGGAAAACACTCCTGAGAATGCCATGGACAGCCAAGAAAACAAACCAACAGATCACTGAATAAATCAGCCCAAAGTTCTCACTCAAAATATAAATCACCAGGTTTGAATTATTCTACTTTGGACACTTTATACCAACATAAGCATAATTCTCTGTGGAGGGCACTAAAGTCTGGAAAATTAGAAGGGAAGAGAAAAATGACATCAGCATGGTGGGTAGACTCAGATACAGGGGTGGGCTGCTATGGGTTCACCCAGGTTCGGGTGAACCTGTAGCGAAGATTCTATGTGGTTTGGTGAACTACCAAATCCCACTCCTGGCTGTCCCCGGCCACCCCACCCCTCTCAGGAATCCCCAGGTGGCCCGTTTTGGATGCAGGTAAGTGCAGGGTGCACTCGGAGGCTCAGGGGTGGCAAAAAAGGGGCCTCCCGGAAGTTCAGGAAGGCCAGAAAGGGGCCTGTTTCAGACTTCCAGAGAGCCTCTGGAGCCCGGGAAGGGAGAAAACAACCCCCCCCCACCGTAATACAGGAGGCCGACTAGGCCATGCCCACCATGGCCACACCCACCCAGCAACCATGCAGCGAACCCATTGCTTTTTTTTTTTTTTGAAGCCTACCCCTGCTCAGATACACCGATTATGAATAAATACACAATTGGAAGAACAGAAGGACCATGTTAGGGACAGATCTTCACAGAGAAAATCTGTCTATTTAGGTGCCAGGAATCAATACCACCTTGATGGTACATAATCAGCCAATGAATTTTTTATCTATTATGGTATAGTCCTACCCTTCTCTATTAGTAAGATAGAAATAATAATTCTATTGGTTATTTTATTGATTTTTTTAATGCCCATATACAGAAAGAACTTAGATATGCACCATATAAAAATGTATTACCCGAAGAAGAAGAAAAGTTTGTATGACATTTTTCTTTCTCCACTCCCCACCCTTTTCTTTAATTCTTTTATTTGCCCTCCAATCTGGGTATAGCTTCTCAGTGCTATTCTATAAAGCTATATCAAAGTCAACAAGCCAGAGTAAATAATTTTAGGTAATCGTGTACAAATTCAAAAGGGAGAATAGCTCCTGCACATCTTGAAAATACACATTAAACTACTGTATTATTTAAAATGCCAATTAAATAGACAAGAGGCTAACTCAGCACTAAGGGACTGGATAAGGTCATTTTTGTATATGATTAAAAAAAAAGAAAACCTGTGGTGCATATATTATGGTGTGTGCCTTTTACTATGCAATTTTGAGTTAGATGAAGCAATGGTGATTACTCCCTGTCATGATGCTTTTAAGTACATATACTGTGACACAAATTATAGACAGAATAGTACCTTTTTAAAGGGCAGTTAAATGAGATGTGTTTGATTCGTTTGTTTGTTTGTTTCAAGTAGCCAGCCTCATAGAAAGTACCAAGACAAAATTAAAGAAGACGACTTAGGGTCAACATATCTGGGCTAAAATCTGGGTGACCACTAGATGACAGATTTATGTGTGTTGTCATCTAGTGATGAGCGGCATGGTGGCCTAGTGGTGAAGACTCCTGCCTCCCACTCGGAAGGCTTGAGAGTTCAATCCTAGGTAGTGGCAGATATTTCTCTCCTAGTGCCCAAAGAAAATATATTTGCTATGAACTCTGAGTGGCATGGGGAAGGGCATCTGGCCAGTAAATGCTCAGCTCCCTCCAGCCATCCCAACTCTATCCTGAATTAACAGATTACAGAATCATAAAAAGGGTTTATTATCATCATCTAGTGGTTATCTGGAGTACAGCAGTCCAGATTTAATAACATTAGAACAGTGGACAAGAACCATCTTGTTCTTGCCAGATAGATGGACTATCAAAAACCACAGGCTGGAGTCTTAGAAAATATAATAGCCATGGCAAAGCAAGGTTCCTCTTTATTAAGTTTTCTTTCATTAAGTGCTTAGCATTGGATTTTGTGAACTATCAGCAGATGGCCAATAGTTTCTCTGACCTAACAGATGTACTGTTGAAATAGGCTTAAATATATTCAAAATTATCATAATGTGGCACAGTTAGGAAGGCACCAAGTTAGTTGTTAATAAGGGGATATAATATGGGTGCAAATTTAATTAAAATAAATAAATAAAATATTCATATTTTATTATTACAAACAATAACACAATCTATTTTGTTAAACCTCAGCCGGATTTATAATTTTTTGTTTGTTTGTACTATTCTTACTTTGATCTTTCTGGCTTTACATCTACAACTTTTAATTTTGTGTTATAATTTCAACTACTGGGGGAAAATAACATTATTTTATTTCTCGGCTTTAGTGTTCAACTCAAGTTGCACAATAATTTCTCAGCCCTAGAATCAAACTATCAATATATCTTCAAATTATCTCCACGTTCCTGCTATAGGCCCAGTGTGGTTTTTCTTTTAAGTTTAGAAACAGAGGTATGGCTCAATGTTAAAATGTTTGTTAAGAATAATTCCTTCTCCTCCTTCTCCTCCACCAGCACCAACTACATTGTTATCTCAGAAAGTTTTGCTAATTATGGAGCATAGAAAGGCAATTAGACATTCCCAATTTATTGGGAGCAACATTTATGACATTAGTGTTCCTAGATGAAATTATAGTCCCTACCTATAGAAAGCTTCATTACTAATTTGATTCAGTGTGCTACTTTGTGAGGGAAATTTAAGAAAACGATGTATACAATCGAGAAGAATGTCCCAAAAGTGCTTTTTCAGGAGGCAACTGGACTTTGTTAGTTTTTCTTTTGAAGAAGTTTTGCTTCTCATCCAAGAAGCTTCTTCAGCTCTGACTGGATGATGGGGAATGGAAGAATTTATATTCCTTGCAGACAGCTGGTCCTTTGCATTCTTTTAGAGAGTCATTGAGGCCACGTGGAGATTTGTCTGTGTCCTCAGGTCACTTGAGTAGTGCAAGTGGGTGTGAAGCCTTCTTGGAACTGTTGGAAGGATTGTGTTGTAGACTGGAAATAGATGATGTCATATCCCTCCCCCTCTGTTGTGAGAGGGCTGTTCAATTTTGACAAAGATGGCCTCTTTGACCCTTCTTTCATCTTTTGCCATCTATGTCAAAAACTGAACAGCCCTCTCTCAATAGAGGGGGGAGGGATACAACACCAGGTATCTCCAATCTATAACACAGTCCTTTCAGCAGTTCCAAGAAGGCTCCCCACCCATTTGCACTTCTCAAGTGAACCCAAGGACATAGATATACCTCCAAGTGGTCTGAACAACTCTCTAAAAGGATGTAAATAACCAGCTGTCTGCAAGGAATATAAATCCTTTTATTCCCCATCATCCAGTCAGAGCTGAAGAAGCTTCTTGGATGAGAAGTGAAGCATCTTCAAAGAAAAGCAAAAACACGAAAGTCCAGTTGCATCTTGAAAAAGTACCTTTGGGACAAGCATGGCCTGGATGACTGAGAATCTTCCTACACAAATCAAGGATAATTCTTGTAGCTCAGGGTTGAAATGAGTGTTTCTTGGTGCCTTCTGAGCTTCATTGTTTTCTTGCACGTGTTTCATTACCCAAACTAGATAGCATCATTAGAGTATGCAAGAAATGTCTGCAAGAAAACAACCGACTTCAGAGAGCACCAAGGACCCTTCAATCCTATACACAGACCAGATTGATCCAAAAGAAGATAGCCACCAAATCCACCCCTCTCTTTCCTCTTAACTGTCCTTTCTGTAAGGACATTTAAAATGTCCCATTCAATCATTTAAAATGTCCCATTCAATCATTTAAAATGTCCCATTCAATCATTTAAAATGTCCCATTCAAATTCTGTTGACACCTGATATGTTTTATCTCACTATTGACTGTCTCATCAAAACAATACAGTCTCCTCAAAAAGTTTACTCTGAATTATTTTGCTTAGTTTGAAATTCAAGTGTCCACCCTTTGCATCATGACATAGCTTGCCCATCATTGTGCCTAATTGCAGGCAATTATTCCAATGTCTTAATGCAGCTCAAATCCAATGACTCTATTTCAAATCTCGGCTTGTAAAGTAAACCAATCTTAACATCCCACTCTGAATAAAATTAGAGCTGATTTGTATAGGCCTATAAACTGCACTCCCAGGGTGTAATGACAACACTGTTTAGGAGCTCATGCAATGCACTAGTAATTTTGACATTTTAATTAGACATAAATTAAGAGGGCTAAACAAAGATTTGAAATCCTGTTCTGCAAATATTACAGCAAATTTTGATACAAATGATGTTAGAATTCAAGACTGACACCAAAAACACTTTTGTCCATAGGATGATCCTGACACTTAAAAGGGAGAAAATTGTTTTTGTTTTTATCCCCCAGTTCCTACACTAATTTGACATTGGAAATTGAGTGATCCTTTTGAAAAGGTCCTAGGAAAATTTGAGGGGATGAAGAAATGGGGAAAATAGCTCTCTTGTTCCATTGTTAGAATCAGCCGTTGCTAGATACATTCTTGAGAAACTGTTCTCTTCCCAGAGACAACCAACAGATATAAGAAAGCAATATAAAATCTTTACACATTCAATATTTAATACAGCAAGTTTCCATTTTGCTCAAAAGAGAACAGAATGTAACTTTTGTACTTTAGATTCAAAATCTTTATTTCCGCTGAAGGTTGCTAAGCAAGTAAGTAGACACTATATGGTTCCATGGTGGAGAAATAAAAATAAAACCAGGGAAAGGAGAAATTGTTTTTGTTATTAACTGTGAAAAAAAATAGATATTTCATAAGCAATGAAATATTCATCTGGTGTAGAGGATACGCTTAAGACCGTATTGTCTATATAAATGTTTTGAAACATTTACTAACAGCAGTTATAGTTTACGTTTGGAGTTAATTTAGTAAGTCCAAGAAACCAGAATCTTGATATGTGTTTCTGAATTTTATCTAGACAACATAGCTTGCTAACTTAATATTTACTCTCTCACCCTCTCTCTCTCTCTCTCTCCCCACTTCTCTGTTTCTCCCTCTCTCTCCCTCTTTCTTTCCCTCTTTCCTCTCTCTTTTCTTTCCCCTCTCTCTCCTCTCTTGTTCTCTTCTCTCTCTGTTCTCTCCCTATCATCTCTTCTCTCTCTCGTCCATCCATTCCATAATTTATAAAATACATATGCCCAAGGATAAGACAATATGTCGGTTATGCTTTTTTCAAGTGCCACACGGCGTAGAAACATTTGCATACTTCATAATTCATTTCAAGTAACCTTGGATTCTCAGGAAATTTTCTATCTAGGCGCCCACTAGGAGAATACCTGCTTAAGGATGATACTCTGAACAAATGCATCATGTGTCCTTTGCACAGCACGTATAGGAACACAGACCATATCTGCATGCTGTGATGTGATTTACTGGCACTTATGAGTTGTAGTTTAGTGCACAACCAGTGGCCAAAGGCTTTTCATCGTTTTCAGCATATTGAAATTTGGAAAGAAAATTAATGAAAAAGAAAAGAAGCTTTCAAGTTTATTGGTTCTTGTACTGTAAAAGAGAGTTTCGGATGTCCACACCCATGGTGTCTGCAGTTTTGGTAAGAGTGATTCCACTCAACTAAAAAAAAATAATGGAGATAAATTCTTCAATTTCTGATGGAAAATACCTTTTCACTCATTTTCTCTGCCCATAAAGATCCTTGGTTCCTAGCTCTAATCATGTATTGGTCAATGTATGTAGGCTTCAGTAGGATTTTAGTTCTGATTCCAAAATATCTGTGAACAGGAATGGATAGGAAGTTATTCACATCAAAGAGCTATATCTAGCAGCATTTCCTTGACTCTTGGAGTCTTATTTAACTTTTGGTTTAAAATCTATGGTTCACAGCATTTCATGGCTTGGTTTTAAAAGCCTTCATCAGCTGTACACTCTACTATTCCCACCATATATCCGCTAGATGGGATTCCTAATAGGAATCTCTCCAGCCCTCAGGCATTCAACTCTATGAACAGACAACAGCAGAAGGATAAGACAACATAAGAGGAATGACTCTTCTAGAAGAAGGCAGATCTGGAAGAGTTGATCTAAGGAGAGAAGGCAAACCAGGTCAGATCAGAAAGTGTTCCTGTTTAAGGAGCTTGATAGGATTACTGGAAGAATGTTATTTGTGAATCTCTTGTGATATTTTCAGCCATGAATGTCCTTTACTGATAGATTTATTTCTCAAACTCTTGATGAGCGTTCAGATTCCTCTTGCTAATGGCCTCTGTATGCAGTTTCCTGGAAAGAAACTAATTTTATCATCTAGATCAGGGGTGTCAAACTCGGGGCCTGTGGGTCAGATGCATCATGCACTGGTCACACCTACCCCTCATTTATTGAAGGGGAAAAAAGTTGTGATACATCACGTGGTGACAATGTGATGCCACAAGTTTAACCCCCCTGATCTAGAAATAGATTAGACATGTGGTCTAAGTGCAGCTGTTTGTGAGGTATAGACAAAAATGATACAAAAGTGTTCCAGAATTCAGACCAGCTTTTCTCTCTGTTTTACAAATATCACCAATATTTTATTTTTTTTTGGGGGGGGGAATAGGTATTTATGTTCTTCTGCCACACTTTCCAGTTCAAATTTATAAGGTTTTACACTTCTTAAGTTAAGATATCTTAAGAAAATAACAGAGTTGGAAGAGACCTTGCAAGTCCAACCTCCTGCTCAAACAGAAGACCCTATACCATTTCAGGCAAACGGTTGTCCAGCCTCTCCTTAAAATTTCTGAAGACATGAAAGTCATTATCTGTGAGGGGAAAATAATCATAATCATATCCGGAGGATGGATATCTTTAGTTCATAGATAATTGTGGAAATTTAAAAAGGAATGGATGGAAAGGCAGTAAGTGGATTAAACAGTAAAAATGTGCATGTAACAGAAAATAAAATTAACCTAGCTTAAGTTTGCTTCTGATGTTTGAACCAAAATGGTTCAAGTCTTCTCTGTTCTTACAGAATAAAACTCAAAACATTTCAAGGGTTTCAGACACAAATAACACAAAAATAACTTTGTTTTCCTTTACAGTCTCAGGATCTGAAAAAGAATTGGGATAGTAATTTATGTTGACTGCTATTTTTGGCCCAGCCTATAGAAAACTGACCAAAATCTTATTTTAAATCATTTTTTTAAGATTCTTTGAAAAGCCATTTTTTTAAAAAAATCCTTATTTAATTTTGTGTTCAATCCCCTTTATCTATTTTTCAAAAGACATTTAGTGATTTCTTTTTCACAATCCGTACTGTCAGTAATGCGTAGATTTCTTCCCATTAGATAATAAAGCATTCCCCCCCCATAAAAGTGAATATAACCTGTTCTTGTGAGAAAATAAGCCTGTTCTGCTATATAATGGGAGTGAATGAATAGATCCCCCCCCCCAGTAATCTAAATTGAATTTTATGGCACTTTTTGATGGGGTTGCATCTCATTTCCATCTTAAATGTAAAATCACTCAGTTCAAGCAGTAGGCTGACTGTTGCCCATGTAGTAATTTAGCCTTATTTTATAGAGTTGTTTTGTTTTTGTTTTCTTGAAAAGAAATAAGGAAGCAAATCCTTAGGGTTAAATTAGGCATTAGATGGCAGACTAATTAACCACGGACTATTTACTTAACTACTTTTCAGATAGGATCTGAAGCATTTCACTGTCCTCAGTTGTCTTCCTTACATGTCTTCCAATTGACTGGCTGCACATCTGTGGGTCCATAAATGTTCACCTTAGCTCTTCTTCCCCACTGAGCCTTGATAAAGTGGTGCCCTCATGCGCTACAGAAAGAGTGCTCCGAATGGCAAAGCTTGTTACAAAACAGTTCCACCTTGGGATAAGTATTCTAGTCACACCCATTGATTTCCAAGAAGCAATGCCAGATAGCAAAAATTACAAAGCAATGATTGTACGACGTGCAGCTGTTTACAGCAAATACGTGAGTGGAGAAGAAGCAACTTCTAAGCATTATTGGAATACTGAGAACACCATTTTGGCTAATGCCTTTTAGCACAAAGGAGATATATTTCCATTGCTTTGAGAAGCCTTCCTTCACCCTTCAGAAGTTAACCTCCTATCTTGCTTTGTTAATTGAAAGTCGAGAGTCACCTGGTAGGGGAGATAGGTGTCTTAAAAATTTAATAAGCAAACAAAGCGAGCAAGCAAATAAATATTTGGAGTTTAAAAACTAGTTATAGTGGGGGTTAGGGTTAAGATTTAGCGCTCTCTGAGCTAGGTTAGTTTCTTGCAGACAATGTATTTCATTTCCCAAACTAGGTAACATCACCAATGCTAATCTAGTCTAGCACTGATGATGTTACCTAGTCAGATAATGCAATGTCTGCTGAGAAAATACTATGGATGCCTTACTTCAACCTCGAGCTAAAAATATTCTCTTTTATGGGTACTAGTTTGTAGTTCTTACAATGGAGATACTAAGAGGGCAAAA
This sequence comes from Oxyrhabdium leporinum, assembly GCA_032468155.1. Classification (NCBI taxonomy): domain Eukaryota; kingdom Metazoa; phylum Chordata; class Lepidosauria; order Squamata; family Cyclocoridae; genus Oxyrhabdium; species Oxyrhabdium leporinum. The sequence continues at coordinate 11,036 of JANHFL010115826.1, forward strand.
CGTCTTGAGTTGTCAAAATCACGGAGGGCAATGGAAGTCAATGTTCATTGGCCATTGGTTATAGTTTTGGAACATGGAAAATTATTATTTGACAGGCAGCATTTTAATAAACCGCATCACTGTTTGGTTTGGTGGCAGCAGCGCCTCAGATAGAAAGTCTGTACAGAGAGTAGTGAGGACAGCTGAGAAGATTATAGAAAGCTCACTTCTCTTTATTCAGAATACTGCTTATAAGCACTATGTGCTTAGAGCTCAAAGCATTGTTAGAGACCCCGCACACCCACTTTCTGGTCTGTTTCTGTTTCCGAATATTTCTAGCAGGACTACCAGATTTTGTAACAGCTTTGTTCCCTGTGCCATCCATCTGGTAAACTCACAAAATTCATTTTTCTTGCCATAAACATGTATGCATCCGAACTAGACTGTGTTGCTTCTCTGTGTCATATTTATTTATTTATTTATTTATTTTTACATTTATATACCGCCCCATTCCGAAGACTCGGGGCGGTTTACAGCTT
>JANHFL010116020.1:0-11548 GCA_032468155.1 Oxyrhabdium leporinum
CGATCTCCCCGAGCCGGCCCCTTCAGATGTGGTGAGAATTCTCCAACCAGCGGCAGCTGCAAAGTCTCTGGAGAAGGCAGCCGAAGGAAGGTTTCTTTTCCTGAACAAAAGGGTTGCTCCTCCGACATACCAGGAGCAGGAGCAGGAGCAGGAGCAGGACAGGAGACACAGTTCAGTTCTGGCAAAGGCTGGCAGTCTGCAGCCTTGAGACAAGCACACGGGTGCTGGAGCAGCCTCTAGGACAACCAATCCTTGCATACAGGGAGTAGCTTAGTGTGGAAACCTTGACCGCATGCTTGACAAATGCTTTTGCTTCATCTTGTAAAGCTTGGAGGTCTGGAATTCAAAGTAGCATTAAGCTGTTAAACTCCTTGCAATTTGCCTCCTGCACAAATAGATTGGCAGATGATGCCGTTAATGTGGCACTGCACTACATCTTGCAACCCCTTGAATCTCCAAGGAACTGTGCAGGGGTCCTTTTTGTAGACTTCTGAAGCTCGGCATTCAGTCCCATCATTCCAGAAATTCTTCTCACTAAACTGATTCAGCGAGTTGTGCCTGACCACACTTGTAACTGGATCATAAACTTTCTATCAGATAGGAAGCGGCAGGTGATGCTAGGCAAAATCACATCAGATACCAGTACAGAAAGTGTGAAAATATCTGCAGAGCGCCTTCTGCTGCCTGAGAGCAGATAAGCACCCAGGTCAAGTTCCTTGAACTGTTCAAATGGCACAATTTTCTCAAAACAAAAGCACTGTATGTAATTGGTGGACAATGAACTGTGGGCACCCCAGGGAAGAAAAGAGGGTTTTACCTATGCCTTTTTTTGCGGGGAAACCTCAGAACTGACTTTGCTTCTTCTGTGCCTAGATGGATGTTTTAATAAAGTTTTACTCTTGGTGAACTCTCTGGACCAGGAGTTCCTTTTTTAGAATGTGCCAACTAGGACGGTTGATATGAGCATTTACTGACTGGATGCCCTTCCTGACACCTACGTGGAGTTCGCAGCAGATATTTTCTCTTTGTGTCCTGATAGTGAAATACCTGTCGCTGCTTAGGATTGAACTCTCAACCTTCCAGGTGGGAGGTGAGTCTTCACCTCTAGGCCACCGTGCCGCTCTGCCAATCAGGTTTATGATGAACAATAAACAAAATGAACATTCGCACAGCATATTCAATGTTGTGTTCTCCTAGCCCAGGGAGGGATTGGTTCAGATTTCCTGCAAAGGAAGGGCCCCTCAATGTACACTGGACAGCTCCAAACTGATTCCTATTGCAATGGAGTCCTGCCTTGGCCCGACTTACACTGCTGCCATCCTCTTCTGCAGATCTGGCCAAATGCCCTTCAGCTCAGGGAAGCGGGGAGCTGCACCCGCTTTGGGAGCCTGGCAATAGCGTGAAATTGCCGAGGGAGCCAATATTCCCTAGGTCCAGGCAGCTCCTGGTGACTCAAAACTGAAGCAAAGGTTGGGAAACATTTGAACCACATGTATCGATACAGAATTTTATTTCGGCATCCAACTATTTAAACTTGTTTGCATCCTTGATTGCACAGGTCTTCAACAATTCCCAGACAGGCATAACTGTCACCTTTGCCTATCTTTCTGATTCAGAGCCTGGAGCAACCACCCTGATGTGTCAAGAAGGGAAATGGGACAGCAGCCCTTCAAGAGCCCCCTTCGCCCGGCTCTGAGAAGCCCTGGAGCATAAAGCAAGTCTGTGGGTTTCACGCCTCCAGAGGCACAATTAACTTTTGAGATATCGCTCTGTGCGTAAATGGCTTTTCATCCCACCCCGCCCTGAGCTTGGCATTTAAGAGTCCTTGGATGGAGGAGAGATGGCAGAAGAATGGCTGCTGGTAGATTGAAGAGCTGCTCTCTAGAGAGATTACCCAATCCAAGGGCCTGGGATGGATTTCTAACTTTGAATCAATCATTTCTATTCAAATGGCCATTATCTCAGCCACATCGACCCTCATCCTAGCTTCACATTAATACCAGAGATGGACTTTGTGATGCTCGAGGCACATGCAGGTGTTGCAGGGGGAGAGACAAGCAAAAATCAGAGGAGTCAGGGACCCCCTTTTCCCACTAAGGGTTTGTATTCAAAAATTTATGTGAGTTGGGAAATCCATCTGATTTTTTGAGGCACAGCAGCATTTCTTTCTTCTGGATTAAATTTTTTGTTTTACACCAGCTGGCTAAGCAAAAAAAAAAAAAAAAAAGGCAAGCCAACATTTCATCTGATCCCGGCTTTAGTGTCCCAAAACTAGCTCAGTATTCCTGGATTGGCAGAGTGTAACATTCCGACTACCTTGCCTGCCTTGCCTGGCAGGTGGCTATCATTTGGGCATATCCGGCTGCATCTTTACAGTCACTCAGTATTTGAGGGGCTGCCCCAAAGAAGAGGGGGGTCAAATTATTCTCTAAAGCACTGGTGCGCAGGACAAGAAACAATGGTTGGAAACTAACCAAAGAGAGAAGCAACCTGGAATGAAGGAGAAACTTCCTAACAGTGAGGACAATTAACCAGTGGAACAGCTTGCCTTCAGAAATTGATGGGCGCTCCATCACTGGAGGTTTTTAAGAAGAACCTGGATAGTGAGATGGTATGGATTCTCCTGCTTGAGCAGGGGGCTGGACTATAAATCCTCCAAGGTCCCTTTTAGCTCTATTCCTACTCCATTCCATTCCATTTTATTCTCACCCCCCCTTCAAGTGAGCAGGGGATCAGGGTGGGGTGCTGATGGGGGACTTTGTGGAAAGGTGCTTTCTCTTCTGAAGGGCAAAATACAATCCCATCTTGGCCTGCTTGTATCTAAAGCTCCTCTTCGGAGCTAAACCGGGTGTCTACGGGAAGAAACATGGGGTGGCCAGACCTCCCGAGACACCGCAGGGGTTGGCAGCTTTGCAAAGAAAGGACCATGCTGGGCAGAGGCCTCCTCCTGCTTTTCCAGGTCTAGGAAGGGAGGCTTCGCTTTCCTGCGGGAAGAACTGAGAGGAGACTAGGCTGCTGTAGGAGCTTCAGGGTGGCAAAAAGGACACGGTCAAGCACGGCACAGGTGACAAGGGGCAGGGCTGCCATCTTGACCTTTTTTTAACTGCCCAAGACATACCTTAAAAAAGAATTCTGGGAATTGAAGTCCACACATCTTAAAATTGCCATGTTTGAAAAACACCGCTCTAAAAAGTCATATATAGAAGCCTACGGGTAGAAGGGACCTCAGAGGTCTTCTTACTTTACTTTATTGTCATTGCACTTTGTACAACAAAATTAAATGCCATCTTCAGTGTATGACTACAAAAAAAAATACACATATCCTTCGCATTCTATACAATTGAATTGAAAACCCCTGATTTTGCATTAATATTGCACTATGCAGTAGAGTTCAACATAGTTACTGCCCTGGAATACAAGCTGTTTTTCAGCCTATTTGTCCTTGTTTTTATTACCCTGTACTGCCTGCCAGATGGTAATAGTTCCCCCCCAAAAAAGGGTGCCCAGGATGAGATGGATCTCTAAGAATGTTTTGAAGTTTCTTAAGGCAGTGGGAGCTATAAAGCTCTTCCAAAGAGGGGAGAGGGCAACCCATGATCCTCTGGGCAATGACGCTCACCTTCTCGAGAGCTGTCCTGTGTTCAATTCCCTGCTCAAGCATGAGGCCCTACACCATTCTGGACAAATGGCTCTTCTTAAATGGCTCCAGTGATGGAACACTCCCAACCTCTGGAGGGAAGCCGCTCCACCGGTGAATTGTTCACCCTGTCAGGACATTTCTTCTTAGTTCTAGATTGGATCGCTCTTTGATAGGTTTCCATCTATTAGTTCTTGTCCTGCCTTCAGATGTTTTGCAGAATAGGTTGTGCCAGCCTCTTAAATATTGGAAGACAGTTATTATGTACCCCCCCTAATCCTTCTCTTCAAAAGGCTAGACATACCTAAGTTCCCTCAACCATCATACGATTTCATCTCCAGACCCTTCATAGCAACAAGATTGGCGGCAAACAAATTTAATAAATAAAATAATCTTTGTTGCTCTTCTCTGCACTCCTGCTAGGCTCTCAGCATCTGTTCCGTATTGTGACACAGTATTTAAGCGTGGCCTCACTAGTGCGGCGTCATTTCTCATCATTTCTTGCGGTCTTGAGCCTCCCGCAAGCGTTCGGAAGCAAGTTCAGTCTTGGCTCCTCACAAGCTTGTGCTCTGAAGGGGAAATGGGTCAGTCCCTCAATCTCTGCCATTCCTCTTCCAAAGAACTGAGGCAATGGAGATCAATGGAGTTCTCTGAGAGTGGTTGGTTGTGTGCAGACATTTCATGACCCAACTAGGGAACACCATCAGTTATGAGGGAGGGTGGAGTTTGCTGCCTATTGATATACGTACAGGAGCTGGAGTACTGTAGCAGATCCACTCTAAGTGAGCCTTGCTCAAGGAGAGTGGCTTGGAGCCCCAGAGCCCATCAGCTCTCTGCAGTTAAAGCCAGCATCTGGAAACTTGACTATCTGCATCTCAGTTGCTGTTAATTATATGGCATTTGTTGACAAGAGAAGCCTTTGTTTTTAATTGGCCTCAAAGGGAAATTGAGCTGAACAGATGACAGTAAATTAAAACATGTATGTGATTCAACAGCTCGCAGTACTAGCAACTGAAACTAGCATATATTTAATTCACAACAAGGATTATGTTGGTAGTAACATCACTTCCTTTGCAATCTGACACAACATGTACTTTGGGATGCTTTAAATTTTTTTGTCTTTTGCATTTTTCCTGAGATGGAAATGATGTGCCTATTTATTTCTATATTACCCTTTGTACAAGCAGATGAAGCGGCTCCCAATAAAAATATAATAACCGGATTCATGTCACTAAAATATTACAAAAATGATTAGAATAAAAAGCATTTTTAATTTCAGATTCACTTCAGTATATTCACCTTCCCACAATTTCAAGACAGAATAAATAGATTTGCTTTCTAGCTTTCTTTATAGTTGGAGTTCTGCATGCTGGTCCAGCACACGCGCATTAAGCTCTTCGCACGAGCGGAGGGCACTTGAGCGGAGGGCGCTTGCACTCACATGCAAAGCTCCACCCGTGTGAGCAGAGGGCACTTGTGCACGATGCTCCATTTACGTGAATGGAGCTTTGTGCGTGAGCACAAGCGCCCTCTGTTCATGCGAGTGGAGCTTATAACGTGAGCGCAAGTGAAGCCAGGACTGTTTTTCTCTGAGGGTTTCTTCAGGGTAACGCTATTTCTTTTTGGCTGCTTCCATTTTAAAGAGTTATCATTTCCATGATATTTCTTGCAATGTGCCTCAGGGTTTGGACCTGAACAGGGGAATTGGTCAAGTGTGTTTCTGGATGCATCTGTGAATACCACTGACTTGGGCAGGTTTGCCCAGGAGGACAGTAGTGGTTCCTGGAGGGCCCAATCACTGCAATAAAATAAAATAATAATAAAAAAGTTTCTTTCGACATGTAAAGAACAAGAAAAAAGTCAAGGAAACAATCAGTCCAACACTGGGAGAAGATGGCAAGGAAGTGAAGGGCAGCAGGGAGGAAGCAGAGCTGCTTAATTCATTCTTCGCCTGTCTTCACGCAAAAGGGGGGGGGGGGGAGTCCAACCTATTAAAAGCAACACTGTAAAAGACAGAATAGGCCAGAAAATGGTAAGAGAACACCTGTCCACTCTAGACAAGTTCAAATCACCAGGACCAGATGGATTACATCCCAGAGTTCTGAAGGAGCTGGCAGTCTCATCTTGGAACCACTGAACCAAATCTTTCAAAGATCCTGGGGAAAAGAACAGATGTCATTTCCATCTTCAAAAAAAGGGGGGAAATGGATCCAGGAAACTACAAACCAATCAGCCTGACATCAATACCTGGGAAGAGCCTGGGAAAAATAATCAAGCAACAGATCTGCAAACGCCTAGAAACAAGGAAAGCTATTACTAAAAGCCAACATGGATTTGTCAAAAACAGATGCCAGGTATTTTTATTGCCTTCTTTGACCAAGTGATTAAATTAGTGTGCCAGCAAAATGCTGTAGACATAGTATACTTGGACTTCAGTAAGGCATTTGACAAGGTAGACCACAACCTACTTCTTGATGAGATAGTAAATGTAGGACAGACAGCATCACCACCAGATGGATTCGTGACTGGCTAACCAACCACACTCAATGGAACTACATTGACATGGAGGGAAGCATGCAATGGGGCTGAAGAGCAGTAATTGTGAGAAGGATCTAGCAGTCCTGGTGGACAATCACTTAAGTATGAGGCAGCAGCGTGCTGTAGCTTCCCAAAAAAGCCAATGCAGTCCTAGGCTGTATTAACAGAGTATCAAGTGTCTGTACCACTTTAACCTGCTTTGGTAAGACCATACTTGGAATATTGCATTCAGTTCTGGTCACCACGATATAAAAGATGTTGAGCCTCTGGAAATAATGCAGAGAAGAGCAACAAAGATGATTAGAGGACTGGACACTAAAACATATGAAGAACAATTGCAGGAACTGGGTATGTCTAGTCTAAGGAAGAGAGCTGAGGGGTGACGTAACAGCACTTCTAATATTTTAGAGGCTGTCTTAGAGAAGAGCAGGATAAGAAGTAATGGATGGAAACTTATCAAGGAGAGATCCATCCACCCTAGAGCTAAGAAATTTCCTGAGTGAGAACAATTAACCAGTGGAATAGCTAGCCTTCAGAAGTGGTGTTTCCATCACTGGAGGTTTTTAAGAACAGACTGGGCAGCCATTTGTCAGAATTATATAGGGTCTCCTGCTCGGATAGGGGGTTGGACTAGAAGACCTCCGCGTACCTTCAATCTCTGTTATTCTGGACTTAATGGAGAACAACTAATGATATAAGAAGTTCTTTTCCCTCCCCGCTTCCCTTATGGTTCACTGAAATGCCCTCCTCCTTTTTCTGGGAATTTCTCACTTCTAAATGGAGCTTCTTCTTTCCCTGGATGGGAAACGCCCTGAAAAGAGGCAGCCCAGGACTAGCCAGCCACACAAAAGCTGAATTGACCTGTAAGAGCCGAAGTGCTGGAAGAGTGCAGAAGCCGTAGAAAAGGCAGGGCCTGGCGTGCTGGCGCCTTCGGTTTAGCCAGGCCTGGAAAGAAGCAGAATAGTTTGGGAAAGGACTCGGGCTCCAGTCTTCCCTGCACCACGGAAGCACTCTTGGACGGCTTTGGGCCAGTTCTTCCCACTCAGCCTAGTCTACCTCACAGGAAGGGAGAAAGTTTGGTCGGTCATCTTCACGGCCTGGAATTAATAAGTAAATAACAAGCATGAGGAGCTGGGATGTTGAACAGAATTCTGAAGTCATTCCTGAACCATTTTATTTGCCTGTTCTACACCCTTGGTGGGAAGACTCCACGAATGTTGTTGGATGCTGCTGGCATGGATTGGCTGTAGAACTGAGGAAACTGTAGTCCCATCTGACCTGTCCAACTCCAGGCCACCAAACAGACTTTAGGACCAAACGGCCACTCTCAGCTGCACTGCTGGCTGACCACTTTATCACTGCAAGCGTTGAGTCTGTCTGGCTGTTATTGTGTCCTGTTCCAAATGCAGCATCACCATTCCAAGCAAAGGGCACTTTATTATCTTGACCGGCCAATGAAGCTGTGCTTATTATCTCGGCTGTAGCTACAGGGAAACATTCTCTTTCAATCTGCAATAATGAAAAGGTCTGCTCCTGGCACACTTCCTGGAGCAACAAATGACCAAGGAATCTCTCCATCCATCCATAGAATGAAAAATGGACGTTTGGCCAGGGTCAAAGTCAGAGCAAGGCTAGGAGGTAACATGGGTCAGGAGAAAGAACAGGTGCGTCGAGAAGAGGCAGCTTTTCTTAGTCCTGAAAGGAAGATGAACCAAAGAGGAATCCCAGCTCTAAATAGACAGAATCCTACTGGAATCCATTTGCAGTTTTCCACAGGGCCCGCTCATAATGATCTTATTTATTCATTTACTGAATGCAAAGGACACTCGACTGTAAATGACTCAGGATGGCTTACACTTTATAAAAGTAGAGAACATTGAAATAAAAGAAAAAAACATCATCCATAAACTCCAAGCACCAAGGAAAACCAACAGGGCTCCAGGTTTTCAAGGATATTCGGGATATCCCTGGTGGGACCGTATGGATCTCTACTATCCTAAAGAAACATCCAGAGGTGCTACCTCTGGGCCCCTGAGCACTCCAAAGCTTCTTGATACTGACTCCGTATACCTGTCACTGAGCTTTCTGGCTCGTTCGCTAGGTACATGTTACTCCGTTCAACACAGCATTGTGGAATTTTTCCCCAATTGTTATTCAGCAGGGCCAAGTAGTGTGTGTGTGTGTGTGTGTGTGCGTGTGTGTGTGTTTTCACCCCTGCTTTAGGGACAGGGCTGCTTTCCTGGGAGTGAGAGGGGCAGGGAATCTCCTCCGTCTGACAGAGAAGAGGCGATGCTGCTGAGAGGGAAACCCAGGCAAGAAATCTCGAGACAGACAGCTACTTCAAATGTTATCTCCTCTTCAGTATTATTTGACTAGTTTATCAACAATTTGAACGGTACGACTGTTGGCTGCTTATCAAATTTGCAGTTGATATAACATTGGGAGGTCTAGGCCATACCCAAAACGACAGAGGAAGATTGCAGACTAACCTAGCAGGTTGGAAGCTTCAACGGGGAGATACATAAGGAATTACATTTCGGGACACACAAACAATATGGGGGATTCGTGGCCTGGAAGCACAGCAGCTGAGAAAGACTTGGGTGTGGACTCCGACAACCAGCTGAACGTGACTCAGGAGTGGGAGACAGCGCTAGAAAGGCAGATGCAGATTTGGGCTGTCTTAGAAGAATCACTAGCAAAAATACCCAAAGTCCTTCTTCCCCTCCGCTCTGCACTGGGAGACCACATCTGGAGCACCCTGCATGACTCATTGCAAAAGGTTGGAGTAGATGATGCCTGTGAATCCCCTTCCGTGAAATACATCCCTCCAAAGCTCTGGAGCCACGGAAATCCTCACAATTCATTAACTTAATTTCTGTTCAGATCGGTACATCTACACACAGAGCAGTAAGTGGAGCCCACAACTGCAGTAATAAAGGCTATCAAGCATGCAGAGCAACGCCAGCATTTCCCGCACTTACACTGCAAGGCGTGCCTCAACATTCACATTTTAAACAAAGTGCTGCATTTGTTACAAAGACTTACAAGCACAACAATAATTGAAGCCACTGATGCAGGAGTCACATACCCGGATGTGGCTCCTGCATCAGCCTGTCTCAAACTATCTGGTGGTTAAAACCCATTCTACCCCTTGATAACTGCTTATTAAGGTTTGAATACCAGTATTTTGAAAAAAAAACACATTTAATTTAATAATGTATCTAAAGTCCAACCTGATCAATCATGATGGATGTTATTCCATGCACACTTGCACCGCTAGTACCTCAACCAACAGCATTTTGTTTCTGCAACACAACCTGCCCAAAGAGCACCTGTGAACCTCTTTCAGCTTCTCACAAATGTTCTGCTTGTTGTGAATTGGTAGAAAGTGAGCTTGCTGTGTTGTATTGGATTCTGCCAGATTACACATTCTCCAGCGTCCCTGACTTCCCTTGTTGTCTATTCTAAAAAAAACTTCACCGGTCTCATTTTTCTAGTCCCAACCCCCTGCTCGAGCAGGAGACCCTATAGCACCCCAGACAAATGGGATGTCCGTCTCTTCTTCAAAACCTCCAATGGTGGAGCAGCCACAACTTCTGGAGGCCAGCTCTTTCACTGCTTAAATTTCTCCTTAGTCCTAGGTTGCTTCTCTCCTTGATGAGTTTCTATCTACTGCTAAGTTATTAAGCAAGGATTGCTTGGATTTAGCCCAGACTAGCAGTGAAGACATCTTACTGAAGTCTCTATAGCTTTTGTCCTTGATCGTAGGATTAGTCATATAGTTTGCTCAAGCATGATTTCTTCGTAATTGGCTATATTCACACATCATGCTAAGCATGATTTATAGCTAGCAGGCGCTGGGGTCATAAACCAAACTCAGCCGAGTTCATATTAACAATACTAAACTTCACAATGGATGAACACAACCTAGCAATCTTCTTTTCCTCACTGTTCAGCAGCCAAAAGGACTTGAAACGCTGCCCATCGTGGTCCCCATTCTCAGGCTATTAGACTGAGATTCATCACCTGACCTGGAACCATGTCAAAAGCTTTGGGGCCAGTCCACTAAACAGCCACCCACAGAGAGTAAATTCTAATTTCTCTCGTGTCCAGTCTGTACGAAAGACAAAAAGACAAAGTCCCCCCTAGGTTCACCTTGACTCTAGAATTGACATATCCATAATGTTTTCTTGGCAATACCAGCCTTGTGCTCCAGAAATGAGTAAGAAACCGAGTAGATTGAAAAGGCCACACAAATAGAAATATTTTTATGGAATACAAAGATCATTTTCTCAGCTGTACAAAAAAAAATGAAACAAGTGAAACAATCTCAGCACACAAGCTCACAATAATATACATGGCTCTTAAGTGCAGAGGCGATTTCAGTGTAAGCACAAGGTAAGAGCTTCTCCCAGAAGCATTTCTTGCTGTCCTGATCAAAAGCCCACTGCAGTGGGCCTAGCAAGCATTCGATGCTGCCCCCACAGGCAAATGACCACTTTGGGGACTTGCCCATCTGGAGCATTGAGAAAAAATGTTTCTGTTTCTGGAGGAATATACAGCAGTTAACTTCTTATCACAACACATTAATGTGTCCGACAATATGTAGTATAATTAAAACTATATAAAATTATAAGCATGGAATATCAGCACAACATATATCGAGTGTGGCTGTACACCTCTCCAGAAATTAATTTTAAATTTTTAAGTGACAAAAAGGGAAGTCATCTTATTTAAATATATTTAATTGAACATTACATTTAAAAGTAATTATTTTATTAACTCATCTTTGACCAGGGCCTGCATAGTTTTGGAATTTCAATCCTTGTCATGCCAATAGATAGGTTGAACCTCATTTCTTCCCCAGCAACTGTGCACCCCAAATTTAATACCTAGTAAACTCTCATTTTTCAAATAATGTTCTTTGCTTCCTAATCCAGTTATTCTAGAATTATGATTGGTTTAAAAGAGAGAATAATGTTAAGTTCTCAGCATTACAAAATTGCTCTTATATTGACCATTCAAGAAGGAGAAGAGGCGAGACAAAGATCAAAAGAACTATCGAACAGAAAAGGCAGTTTTGTCAAAGCATTTCCATGGCCCTTAGAAGAGACAAATTGTCCACTTTTGGGGCCAAGGCAAAGAGCTCCAGGGCAGGATTTTCAGAGCTGAAAGTCAGCTTATTGACTAGCAGCAACATGGAATTTCCTTTTTCCATATAACTTTTTCAATGCCCTTTAATCTAGAGCTCAAGCTAAAAACTAAAATGCAAAGAAAATTGAGGAAAAGAACAACAGAATCGATACGTTTTTTTAGTCCAATCCAAAAGATCAAAGAATTTCTAAAGAGTCAGACTCTCCAAGGGAGAGATGG
>JANHFL010116051.1:0-11548 GCA_032468155.1 Oxyrhabdium leporinum
CTTCCTTCCTTCCGCCTCCTCCTCCTCCTCCTCCTCCTCCTCCTCCTCCTCCTCCCCGTCTTCATCTCTTCTCTTTCTCCTCCTTCTCTTCTCCTTCTCCTCCTTTTACTCCTCCTTGTTTTACTTCTCCTCCTCCTTTTCCTTCTCCTTCTCCTCCCTCTCTTCCTCCTCTATCTCTTCTCTTCTCTTCCTTCTCCTCCTCCTCCTGCTCCTCCAATCTCATAACCGAATAAAGGTTAGTTTCATTTGATCTGGAGGCAAGAAGACCGGACACCACGTGGCTATACAAAATAAGCCTAGTTTTCAAAAATAGGGCACATCCCCCAGGATCTGATTTCCTTTGATCTTCTAATCATTTGATTTTCAGATTTTCCTTCCTGTTTACAACGGGGTTGCTTCCTAGTCAGCCTGCCAGGTGCGCAGAGTGATTTTTCTAATTTTAAGACCAGCCCTTTTTCTCTTCTCCAGGATGAAGAGAGAGGAGCCAATTCCAGAATAACGGAGTTGGAAGGGACCTGGCAGGCCATCTAGTCCAACCCCCTTCTTCAAGCAGGAAACCCTATATAGGACACCACCTATCTCCTGTCTCCTACACTGTCCTTTCAGCCGTTCCGAGGAGGCCTCACGCCCATTGGCACTATTCGGGTGGTCCTGAGGACCCACATCAACCCCCAGGTGACCTCAACGACTCTCAGAAAGAGTGCTAACGACCGGATGACTGCACAGAAACACAGGCAGTCCTCAACTTACGACCACAGCTGAGCCCAAAAGTGTCGGTCGCAAAGTTTGTTAAGCGAATCCCTGAGGCTGTTAAGTGAGTCGCGCCGTTGTTCGGTGAATCCCGTTTCCCCCATTGACTTTGCTTGTCGGACGGTCGCAAAACGGGGATCACGTGATCTCCCCTCCTCCCCCCCCCCAAATCGGGGACGCTGCAACCGTCACAAATATGAACCGTTTGCCGAACGTGGGAATTTTGATCACGTGACCATGGGAATGCTCGAAAGGTCGCAAGCGCGAAAAACGGTCCTAAGTCACTTTTTCAGTGCCGTCCTAACTTGGGGCCGTCACTAAACGAACTGTTGTAAGTCGAGCACTACCTGGAGCGGCTGCGATGCTCTTCGAGATAGATAATCATTCCAAATTTCTAAATAATTTCCGATAATTGCGCCCCCAGATGGCTCTAGGCCCCCTTCCCGTCCTCTCCCCCCCCTCTCTCTTTTCTCTCTCCTCCCCCGTCCTCCCTGGCACGTTCTCTCTTTTTTCTCTTTCTTTCTCCGTTCAGTTTGATTCTGGACATTATTATCTCCCCCCCCCCTCCCCTTTCCCCATTTTTCTGGAACCTATTAGTTGTGAGCGGAATGTGATGTTCGCGGAGATGAGAGGACGCAGGGCGATTTTAATGAGAAACAGCGACATGACCAGAGGACGGGGACGGAAGGCGAAGAGGAATGCAGAACTGGCAGCCGGCGCCCGGCTCTTCAAAGGAGATGCTACGGTGCATTGCCCCATCTTTTCTCCATTAATTGGTGGGGAAATTTGGGAGCCCCCGAGAGGGTCACAAGGGCGATACGGAAGCGTCTTTGCTGTCAGGAGGAAAGGTGGACTCCGCTAAGAACTGGGACAAGCAGCAGATTCACAAAAGATGCCGAATAAGCCAGATTTAGAGAATAAGAGAGTCGGAAGGGACCCGGGAGGTCTTCTAGCCCAACCCCCCACCCCCGCGCTCAGGCAGGAGACCCTTGCACCCAGTGGCGGGCTGCTGTTTTTCTGGCCGTTTTCAGGCCATTTTTCAAGCCGTTTTCAGGCTGTTTTTCTGGCTGTTTTCAGGCCATTTTTCTGGCCGTTTTCTTGGCCGTTTTCAGGCCATTTTTCTGGCCGTTTTCAGGCTGTTTTGGGGCCATTTTCAGGCCGGTTTTCAGGCCGGTTTTTTTGGCTGCTTTTCAGGTCGTTTGTCAGGTCGTTTTCAGGCCAGTTTTAGGCCATTTTCAGGCTGTGTTTTCAGGCCATTTTCTGAGCCATTTTGGGGGGCATTTTCAGGCCGTTTTTCAGGCTGTTTGGGAGCCATTTTCAGGCCATTTTTCAGGCCATTTTTTGGCTCAGAAAAGGGCCCCAAAACCAGCTTCAAAATGGCCCCAAAACAGGCCATTGTGGAGCCATTTTTCGGGCCATCTTCCGGCCGTTCTTTGGGCCATTTTCAGGCTGTGTTTTCCGGCTGTTTTTGGGCCGTTTTCAGGCCATTTTCTGAGGCATTTTGGGGGCATTTTTAGGCTGTTTTTCAGGCCGTTTTTTTGGGCTGTTTTTCAGGTCGTTTCTCGGGCCGTTTTCAGGCCAGTTTTAGGCCATTTTCAGGCTGGTTTTGAGAGAGAAAGGCCCAAAGACCCTCTAAAGGATTCTGGGGCTGAGCCTGGGGTGACTAGGACTAGGAGTCGTAAGAGGCTAAAACGTATAAAGAACGGTTGTTGGAATAGTGTTTAGTCTGATGAAAAGAAGGACCAGGAGAGACAGGATAGCAGCGTTCCAGTATTTGAGGGGCTGCCCCAAAGAAGAGGGGGGGCGTTCCACCTATTCTCCAAATCCCCTGAATTCAGGAGAAGAAGCAACGGGTGGAAACTCATCAAGGAGAGAAGCAACCTGGAATTAAGGATAAACTTCCTAACAGGGAGGACCATTAACCAGTGGAACTGCTTGCCACCAGAAGTTGTGGGGGCTCCTCCATCACTGGAGGTTTTTAAGAAGAGACTGGACGGCCATTTGTCTCAAACGGTATAGGGTCTCCTGCTTGAGCAGGGGGTTGGACTAGAAGACCTCCAAGGTCCCTTCCGATTCTATTCTATTCTATTCTATTCTATTCTGTTCTGTTCTGTTCTGTTCTGTTCTTTTCCGTTCATAGGATAGCCGTCTTCCAATATTTGAGCGGCTACCAGAAAGAAGGGAGGGGGTCCACCTATTCTCCAAAGCATCTAAAGGCAGGACAAGAAGCAATGGATGGAAACTAATCAAGGAGAGAAACCAACTTAGAACTAAGGAGGGATTTCCTGACAATGAGAACAATTAACCAGTGGAACAATTTGCCTCCAGAAGTTGGAGAATGCTCCATCACTGGAGGCTTTTAAAGAAGAGGTTGGAGAACCATATAGGGTTTCCTGCTTGAACAGGAGGCTGGACTAGAAGACCTCTAAGATCCCTTCCAACTCTGTTATTCTGTCATCTGCAGGGTTTGGTTTTGTTTTGTTTTTTTTGGGGGGGGACGACTTAGAACAGTCTTGAAAGCCGTCCAATCTCTTCCCTGGGTTTAGTGCTTTGTTTCGGGTTTTTCATCTGGCTAAAGCTGGCATGCAGAGGAGAATCTTACAACTTTGAAGGCTTTGGAAAGGAGAAGAGAGAAGAATTCTCTTCTACGTCTGGGCAGCAGGTTTGAGTTGCTTTTTTGGGTTTCCATTTCCTCCCCTTTCTCCCGGTGGGTGTGGGGAAGGCAGCCAAATCCCAACCAGATGGGAGCATGAGACCAGTGCTAATGCAGAAAATAATTGCCTCTTTGCGGTGAGAAGAGGGCTGGTTGCAAAACAAGGAGCGAACCAGATGAAAGGTAAGAGGCACTTTGAAATAATAATAACTTGCAAGTAGCATCGCTGAAGTGCTGGTGGAGAAAAAAAGAAAGCCGGCATCAATTTGATTTATTTATTGAGGTTCTCAGTCCTCCAGGTCCTGGTTGTCCCAAAGGTGCTTTTTCAAAAGGCAACGGGAGTTTCTTTATTTTTCCTTGAAGACATTTCACTTCTCGTCCAAGAAGCTTCTTCAGTTCTGGAGAATGGAAGGATTTATATTCCTTGCAGTTATCTCTTCATTAGCATCCTTTCAGAGGGTCGTTGTGGCCGCCTGGAGGTTTGTCTGTGTCCTCGGGGTCACCTGAGTGGTGCAAATGGGGGGGGGGAGTCCTCTTGGAACTGCTCAAAGGACTGTGTTGTGAACAGGAGATAAGTGGGGTTGTGTCTCCTCCTCCTCCCCCCTGCTTTGAGAGAGGGCTGTTCAATTTTGACATAGACGGTCTCTTTGACCCAGTGGTGGCGTGCAAATTTTTTAACAACTGGTTCTCGGCTGGGTAGGCGTGGCCGGCTGGTCATGTGATTGGGAGGGTGACATCACTCATCACACCCAGCCCCGCCTCCTGGTCACTCGCCTCAAAGGAAGAGAGAGGATTCAGCCGGTTGGAGCTAAGCCCACCACTGGCTGGTCCCGCTCGTGCCTGTTTTTGGGGCTGTTTTTGGGCTGTTTTTTGGGCTGTTTTTGGGCTGTTTTTTTGGGACCGTTTTCAGGCTGTTTTTCAGGCTGTTTTGGGGGGCATTTTTCATGCTGGTTTTTGGGCTGCTTTTGGGCTGCTTTTTCCAGGCCTGAAAACAACCCGAAAAACAGCCTGAAAATGGTCCAAAAATTGACCCGAAAAGGTCATTTTTGGGGTCGTTTTCAGGCTGTTTTTTGGGCTGTTTTCAGGCTGTTTTCCAGGCCAAAAACGCTCCCCAAAATGGCCTGGAAATGGTCCAGAAAACGGCCCCAAAAACAGCCCGAAAAATGGGCGGGGACGGGGCCAGCCAGTGGTGGGATTTGCCGGTTCGCCGAACTGTGCCTAATCTTAACCACCAGTTTGCTAGAACCGTTGCGAACCAGCTTCAGACCGCCTCTGCTTTAACCCCTCTTTCAGACCGCGGTCCTCTCCATCTAAAATGTGGCTGTTTCGTTTCCCCAATGTGCAGACCCCTAAAACACCCGGACACAAAGTGAGCAGTGCGATATCTGCAGTACAATGCAGGGAGACATGTGCAGATCTACACATTGGGGAAACAAAACAGCCACTTCACAAACGCGTGGCGCGACTTAGGAGAATAATCCCATCGGGACAAGATTCAGATTCAAGATCTGCATTTGAAAGACAAAAGCCGGCTCTTTTGAAGACAGCAGAGTCCACAGTTTTGGACAGAGAGGATTGCTGGTTTGAAAGAGGGGTGAAAGAGGCCATCTAGGTCCAAACTGAATATCCCTCTCTCAACAGAGGAGGGTGGAAATGACATCATCTCTCTCCAGTCTACAACAGGGTCCTTTCAGCAGTTCCAAAAAGGCTCCACACTCATTTGCACTATTCAGGGGACCCTGAGGACGCAGATCAACCTCCAAGTGTCCTCAACGACTCTCAGATCAGACGTCTGCAAGGAATATAAAACCTTCCATTCTCCACCAATCAGAACTAAAGAAGCTTCTTGGATAAGAAGTGAAATAAATCTCTTCAAGGAGAGAAACAAACTCCAGTTGCCATTGGAAAAAGCACCTTGGGGACAACAATTTGCTTGTGCAAAAGCATTTTAGACGAGTATTGGAAAGCTGTCACCATGTCACCCCTAATCCTTCTTTTCATTAGACTACACATTTGTCTGAAACGGTATAGGGTCCCCTGCTTGAGCAGGGGGTTGGACTAGAGGACCTCTAAGGTCCCCTCCAACTCTGTTATTCTCTCGAAAAACCACTCAAAAATATGTGCCGTATGGTGTCCAGCTCCTTAGCACCGCATGTCAGATGCAATTCACAAACAGAATCGCGTTGAGTCATTTTTCTGAAACAGCCGAGCCGATAACGGAAGGACAGTTTAATGTGAATGTTGTTTTATATTTCTATTCCGTAATTAGCCTCGCCTCTCAATGGGAGACATTTTGATGATGTGTGACCGGCTGAGATAAAAACCAATTCCCATTTCTTAAAACCTAAGGAGAATTGGCACGAGGCTGTCGTAATAATACAACGGCGAGTACAAAATCTGTTTCCCAAACAATTCTTCCAAATGACTCTTTTTTTTGTAACAGCCTTCAAGCATTAAATTGAACCATTAGATATGCTCTTGGAGAGTAACTAATACATGCCAATAAATTCCAGTCAGACCTTTTTGTATTTTCATTTTTTTTTAAATATTATTATTATTATTATTATTTTTATAGAAGTTGAAAGGCTGTTTATCCCAAAGCAGGATCTGGTTCGAATCGTTAATCGTCCCTGCTGATCTTGAAAAATTTGAGGACAGTTGGATTTTACATCTGGATGGGAGATTGCCAGGTTATACCAGAGCAAATCATGTTTTCTACAGATAGTTCTCAAGTTGCAACCATTAGTGGCCATCTGAAGCGACAACGGCAGTGGAAAAAAGGGATTTATGACTGTTTATTCACACTTACAACGGTTGCAGCACTCCCCACGGTCATGTGATCAAGACTCAGATGCTTGGCAACTGGCATGTACTTACCACGGTTGCAGTATTCTGGGGACACGTAATTCCCCCTTTGCGACCTTCTGACAAGATGGATTCACTTAACAACCGGGTTACTAACTTAGCAACTGCGGTGACTCACTTAACAACGGCGGCAGGAAAAGTCTTCAAGGCGGGACAAGAAGCAACGGGTTGGAAACGTATCCAGGAGAGAAGCAACCTAGAACTAAAGAGAAACTTCCTGACAGGGAGGACAATCCACCAGTGGAACTGCTTGCCACTAGAAGTTGTAGGTGCTTCGTCACTAGAGGTCTTGAAGAAGAGACTGGACAACCATTTGTCTGAAATGGTACAGGGTTTCCTGCTTGAGCAGGGGGCTAGACTAGAAGACCTCCAAGGTCCCTTCCAACTTTGTTATTCTGTATTCAATTCTGTATTGAAAGGGGGGCAAAACTCACTTAACAACTCTCTTGTTTAGCAACCGAAATTGTGGGCTCCCAAAATGCAGAGTTTAGGAAATCTGTAAATAATTTCTGTGGATGGATGTCCCTTCTCAGTGGACCTCCATCCAGGAGGTCTCATTTGCTGGGTGGTCTTTACCGGCTGCCTTGGCTTCAAGACCAAAAACATTATTAAAAGGGATGCTGGACCCTCTAATCATCTCTGTGGCCAACGCAGAAGAAAAGTTGACATGCCAAGTTGCTCCTAGCCTCTCATTATCCTGTTAAAACTTTCTGGTCTCATAATGCCACCCAAAAGTTGGGAACCCGGAACTTGCCTGCTGCCAAAGAGGGGAAGGTCTTCGGAGATGACCTCGCTGGGTTTGCCCAGGATCAGAAAAGGTCATGGTTTGGTCCTTCAAGAAGCCATTGAGAAGGTTGGTAGACCATCTATGACCTCAGGAAGCTTAACGTCAAGCTGTTTTAACGGAAAGAAGGACCAGGGGGGTGACGTGATAGCAGATATTTCAGGGTCTGCCCCAAAGAAGAGGAGGGGGGGTCAGCTTGTTCTCCAAAGCACCAGGAGGCAGGACCAGAAGCAATGGATGGAAACTCATCAAGCAGAGAAGCAACCTGGAATTCAGGAAGAAACTTCCGAAGAGTGATGACAATTAACCAGTGGAACTGCTTGCCACTAGAAATTGTGGGTGCTCCTCCATCACTGGAGGTTTTCAAGAAGAGTCTGGGATGGTCTAGGCTCTCCTGCTTGAACAGGGGGTTGGACTAGAAGACCTCCAAAGCGCCCTCCAACTCTGTTATTCTGTATTCTCTATGGGTTCATGAGTGCCGAGAAGAGCCACCAAGGTGATTAGGAGACGGACGGCTAAAACATTCGAAGAACGGTGGCAGGAATTGGTCTAGTCGAGAGAGAAGGAGGACCAGGGGTGACATGATAGCAGGGTTCCAATATTTGAGGGGCTGCCCCAAAGAAAAGGGGGGTCAAATTATTCTCCAAAGCACCAGAAAGCAGGACAAGAAGCAATAGATGGAAACTAATCAAGGAGAGAAGCAACCTGGGATTAAGGAGAAACTTCCTAACAGTGAGGACAATTAACCAGTGGAACTGCTTGCCACCAGAAGTTCTGGGTGCTCCATCACTGGAGGTTTTTGAAGAAGAGTCTAGACAGTGACTTATCTGAAATGGTCTTGGTTCTCCTGCTGGAGCAAGGGGCTGGACTAGAAGACCTCCCAGGTCCCTTCCCACTCTTGTTAGTCTGTAATTCCGTAAGGATCTCCTGCTGGAGCAAGGGGCTGGACTAGAAGACCTCTGAGGTCCCTTCCAACTCTGTTATTCCCGTTATTCCCTGACCACCGCTTTCCCTTTGGGACTCTTCCTAACTCCCTCACCCTGTGGGTTTGTACTTGGGTTCTGGACCGTCCTTAACCCCCCAACACCCCTTTGCTTGTCACAACAGCCTGAAGAAAAACACCCACACGTATTTCTACACCAGTTTCGTGGCCTACATTCTTGGACTCAGCGTGACCATTTTCATCATGCACGTCTTCAAACATGCTCAGGTGAGTTTCCCGAACCGGCTCTCCTCCGCCGGGCCGGCCTGGAGGAGCTGAACAGCTTTGCAGGAACAAAATCAGCCTTGGAAATCTGTGTGGGGACACAAAGGCCACTGAGGAGTCCCTTTAAGACAGGGGTGGGGAGCTGTGGCCCCATTTATGACCAGTGGACTTCAACTCCCAGAATTCCTGAGCCAGCACGGCAAAATGGCTGGCCCAGGAATGCTGGGAGTTGGAGTCCATAGGTCGTAAATGGGGCCGTAGTTTCCCAGCCCTGGCGGCCAGCCCAGAAAATGATAACTGTAAGCACTGAGTAGAGAAGTAGGACTTCCAGAAGTAAGTAAAGGAGAAGAACAGGACTTGTCGTAGACTTGGGCGGAGGGGGGGGGGGAGAGTAGGATTTTCAAAGAGAAGTAGTGTAAGAGTAGAATCTTTGGTAGACTAGGAGCAGAGTGCAGGGCTTCCAAAGAGAAGTAGTGGAGGAGCAGGACTTGTAGTAGACTTGAGGAAAGAGTGTAGAACTTCCAACAAGACGTAGTGAAGGAACAGGAGCTGTAGTAGATTTGGGGAAGAGCGTAGGACTTCCAGAGAGTAGTAGTGGAGGAGCAGGACGTAGTAGACTTAGAGAAGAGCATAGGACTTCCAGAGAGTAGTAGTGGAGGAACAGTAGTTGTGGACGTCCATGGCTGGCTGAGGAATTCTGGGAGTTGGAGTCCAGAGGCCATAAAGGGACCATAGTTCCCCACCCCCTGTCTTAAAGGGACAGGCCAACAGCATGGCTGGCTGAGGAATTCTGGGAGTTGAAGTCCGCCCATCTTCAAATGGCCAAGGTTGAGGGACCCCTGGGCACAGAGTTTGGGATTCTCGGGACACCTTGGGCTGTGATCCCGGCCGCCTCGTGGTTACCACGGCCCCAGACCGGAGAGGGCTTCCCGCCGGGGACCGCGAGGGGGTCCCGAGTACCTCCACTGCTGCGAGCAAGGGGTGGGCCCGGATTCCCTTGGCTCCGCCCCTCCCCTCCTGAGGGTCTCTCTCTCTCGCTCTTCTTTCCTCAGCCAGCTCTCTTGTACCTGGTCCCGGCATGCATTGGCTTCCCTCTTCTGGTGGCCTTGGTCAAGGGGGAGGTGGCCGACCTCTTCAGGTGAGTCATCTCGTGCGGCAGGGGCGGTCCTCGACCTGCGACCCATCACAGAGCTGGGAATTTCTGTCCTGGCAGTCCCCAACTTCACGGGAGCCACACAGCTGGCCTGATTCCACAGCCTTTCGTGGTGGTGGTGGTGCTGGTGGCATTGGAGCCTGCCCGTTACGGTCACATATTGCGATGGGCGTAAAGTGGGACCAACCTGATTTGATGGCTTTTAGGCAGCCGTGAAGCGAATGCCGCATTTGGGGGCGCTGAGATGGTAACCCCCCCTCCCCAGTAGTAGCCTCACTTTGTGAGTTAGGGTCTCTCCTCCCCCCTCCCCCACACACACACAGGCTCAAAGCCCAGGTGCAGGTGATCCTCGCCTTACAACCACAGTTTTGAGCCCGACATTTGATCACATGACCCCGGAAGACTGCAAGCGTCGTAAGTACGAACCAGTTGCCAAGCGTCGGAATTTTGATCACGATCACATGACCAAGGAGGAGGAGGAGGAGGAGGAGGAGGAGGACTGTGGTCCTTGGTGCTCTCTGGGCTTGGTGGTTTTCTTGAAGACGTTTCCTAACCCAACTAGGGAGCATCATCAGTGCTAGAAAGGAGTGAGTGTGGAGAGGAGGAGGAGGAGGAGAAGAACAACTGTGGGGTCCATGGTGCTCTCTGAGCGCTAGACGGGAGTGGAGTGTTTGCAGAGAAGAAGGAGGAAGAGGAGGAGGAGGACTGGGGTCCCTGGTGTTCTCTGGGCTTGGTGGGTTTCTTGAAGACCTTTCATGACCCAACTAGGGAACATCATCAGTGCTAGAAGGGAGGGGGGGTCTGCAGAGTGAAGGAGGAGGAGGAGGAAGATCATGGGAGTCCCTCATGTTCTCTGAGCTTCGCTGTTGGCTTGCAGGCATCTCATGACCCATTTCTAAGAGTTATGGCCGCTGTTGAGACACGTTCCCCAGAAAACCTGTTCAAGACATTGTTGAATGTTCTTCGAGGCTTGGCTTTGGGAGCGGAGTCGTAAGTGGAGAGAGAGGCTAGTCCCACAGGTGCAGCTTCGAGCTTTACCCTGAAATTCTCCACCTTCTGCTCCAGCTGGTCTTGTTTCTCCTGGGGAATCCTGAGCGTTGAAGTCCAGGATTGGACTTAAAAGTCTCCAGGATTGAGAATCTAAGAGATTGGCCCGACAGGACTTCCTTCAATCCAGGAGCATCTCCTAGAAACCATATGGAAATGTCCATCTTGTTTCCTTGCAACGTTATGGGTTTGGCTCCCCATCGGCTTCCGTTTACGCTGGGCTTTATCTCCCCGTCTGGTGTGTACCATGGACTTTGTGGTGGCCTTCCATTCTAGGTCTAACCCTTCCAACTCCGCTTAGCTTTTCTGCCCAGGTGGGACAAGCCATCTCCTGGCTTGTCCCATCTCCTTCAAGCTCGGTCTGAGATTCTCTTCCCACGAGAGAAACGTGGGGGTCAGCGAGGGGGGGGGGGTGTTAAGGTGGGACGGGGATCGTGGTGGCCCTGGGTTAGTCTGACCAGCCGTATCGGGCCCTCAAGATCTCTCACTTTCTCTGCTTAGTGGAAGACCGAAATTGGTCTTCTGACTTGGGTCCAGAAGTTGTGAGTGCTCCATCCCTGGAGGTTTTTAAGAAGAGATTGGACGGTCATTTGTCCAGAATGGTGTAGGGTCTCCTGCTCGAGCAGGGGGTTGGACTAGAAGACCTCCAAGGGGCTGTCATGTCCAACCTTGGCGCCTTTGAAGATCTATGGACTTCCCACTCCCATTGCTGACTGGGGAATTCTGGGAATCGAAGTCCACGAGTCTTCAAAGTGGCCACGGTTGGACACCTGTAGTAGAGGGTCTCCTGCTCGAGCAGGGGGTTGGACTAGAAGACACCTCCAAGAGGAGTTCATCTCCAACCTTGGCGCCTTTTAAGTCCTATGGACTTCCAACTCCCATTGCTGACTGGGGAATTCTGGGAATCGAAGTCCACGAGTCTTAAAAGTGAACAAGATTAGGCACCTCTAGTAGAAGGTCAAGCAGGGAGGTGTGAGACTAGAAGACCTCCAAGGTCCCTTCCAAGTCTTTGTTATTCTGTCATCGAAATCACCCCATGGGAACCCCCCCCTAACCCCCCCCTCTTTCTCAGTGGGTAAATCAAGCTCA
>JANHFL010116091.1:0-11546 GCA_032468155.1 Oxyrhabdium leporinum
GGAGGAATTGAAGAAGAAGGAAAAATTGGAGGAGGAGGAGGAGAAGTTGAGGAGGAGGAGGAGGAGAAGGGGAAGAAAGAGAAACTGGAGGAGGAGGAGGAATTAAAGAAGAAGGAAAAATTGGAGGAGGAGGAGGAGGAGGAATCGGAGAAGGGGAAGAAGAAGAGGAGGAGAAATTGGAGGAGGAGGAGGAATTGGAGGAGAAAGGGAAGGAAGAGAAATTGGAGGGGGAAGAATAGAAGGAGAAGGGGAAGAAAGAACCTGGAGGAGGAGGAAGAATTGAAGAATGAAAAATTGGAGGAGGAGGAGAAGGGGAAGAAGAGGAGGAGGAGAAATTGGAGGAGGAGGAGGAGGAGGAGAAACTGAAGGTTGAGGAGGAATTGGAGGAGAAGGGGAAGAGGAGGAGGAGGAATGGAGGAGGAAAAGAGGAAGGAGGAGGAATTGGAGGAGGAGGAGGAATAGAAGGGGAAGGGGAAGAAAGAGAAACTGGAGGAGGAGGAATTGAAGAAGAAGGAAAAATTGGAGGAGGAGGAGAAATTGAAGGAGAAGGGGAAGATGGAGAAATCGGAGGAGGAAGAGGGAGGAGGAAGAGGAGAAGAAATTGAAGGAGGAGGAGGAAGGTGCCACTCCCCCTCCATTGAGCAAACCTATGCAAAAACGGCCTCATTCATCCCTCCATCCCTCCCTCCATTGAAGCTTGTGGGAGCTCAGCTCAGGTGGGGGGTTCGTACCGCCTTTCCCCCAACTAACCCCAAGCCGGGCCAACCCGCCCCTTTGCCGAATTAACCAGGGTCCACCTTAACCGACAAGCAAGGGGGTTCTCCGGGATTTTAAGGTGCATGGGAGGGGTGGGTGGGTGGGTGGCATGGCCTTTGGCTCCAGTGCTGTGGGTCACTGACAACAACCATCCCTAAATTAGGGGATGGCCCTACTACAAGCAGTGCTACAGGTGGTCCTCGACTTACAACAGTTCGTTTAGTGACCGCTCAAACAGCACTGAAAACGGCCGTTTTTCACAGTTACAACCTCTGCAAAACCGGTTGTAAAATGGAGCAAAAC
The DNA here is from genome assembly GCA_032468155.1 of Oxyrhabdium leporinum. Lineage (NCBI taxonomy): Eukaryota > Metazoa > Chordata > Lepidosauria > Squamata > Cyclocoridae > Oxyrhabdium > Oxyrhabdium leporinum. The sequence goes on from JANHFL010116091.1 coordinate 1,060, forward strand.
TCCAAAATTGCCTTGTTTAGCAATGGAAATTTTGGGCTGAATTGTTAAATTGCAAGTTGGGACTGTTTGGAAAATTTTAAGTGCTAAATTTTTAATACAGGTAGTCCTCAACGTACGACCACAATTGAACCCAAAACCTATGTTGCTAAGTGAGACATTTGCTAAGTGAGTTTTGCCCCATTTTATGACCTTTCTTGCTAAGTAACATCCGGCAAGTCTGGTTTGTTTACCCATCGGCTTCACTTGTCAGAAAATGACCTTCTGACGACCGTCATAAATATGAGTCAGTTGCCGAGCGGCTGGATTTTGATCATGTGGCCGTGGGGGATGCTGCGATGGTCGTAAGTGTGAAAAACGGTCACAAGTCACTTTTTTCCAGCGGTGTTGTAACTTTGAACGGTCACTAAATGACCTGTTGTAAGTCGATGGCTGCCTGTATTCATGAAGTCGCCAAGAATCTAGCCTGCAGGAAATTTTATTTATTGATGTTGCAAATTGCAGTGTAGCAATGGTATGTCCTGGGATGTTTTTTTAATGTAACTACAACGCTGGGATTTCTTGATGGCCTTCTATTAAAGTACAATGGCACTTGGATACTCCAACTGCTTTGAAACTCCTCGAATGTGGCACTCAATGCATTTTGTCCCTGTACTTATTGTTTGTTTGCTTGATAATGTACAAGCTGCAACTTGTCGACATTGGCTGCCTTGTGATTCATTACATTAGTCCAGTGCAAAGAAGGACTAGGGGTGACGTGATAGCAGTGTTCCAATATTTCAGGGGTTGCCCCAAAGAAAAGGGGGTCAACCTATTCTCCAAAGCGCCTGAAAGCAGGACAAGAAGCAATGGATGGGAACTAATCAAGGAGAGAAGCAACCTGGAATTTAGGAGGAATTTCCTGACAATAAACCAGTGGAACAACTTGCCTCCAGAAATTGCGAATGCTCCAACACTGGAAGTTTTAAAGAAGAGACTGGACAACCAGTTGTCTATAATGCTATAGGGTCTCCTGATTGAGCAGCGGGTTAGACTAGAGGACCTCCAGGGTCCCTTCCAGCTCTATTCGAACGATTACTTGTAGGGAAAAAATGTGTTTGGTACCCACCGTTTTTGGTACTCGTCCTGCCTCCCAGAACCAATTAACAGCGAGTACCAAGGTACCCTCTGTACTAGCCAAGTTTGATCGTGTTTAGATCAAATAGGGAACGGCTGAATTGCAGCTTGGGAGTAAAGTCAGTGCAATCAACCATACGTCTGGCCGATAGCTGTGCTCTTTGCTAAGGTGCCTTCCCTTGCGCGGCGTGTCCTGTAGGATTCCTGAAGTTGATGCAGAATGCAAAATAATGACACGGCAAAGCCTCTCCGTTTGAAACGCGGCGATCTTGATTGGACGTAGGGGGCTTTTCTGAAGCTGGCCGTAGTAATTCAAAGCATTGTTGAGAAGGGTGGTGGTGGTGTGTGTGTGTGGTGGGAAACGGGACACCTGCGCGCAGAATAAATTGCAGTCTGGACACAAGAAGAAGACATGGCTACGGATTGAAAAGATTGCCTTGAGCACTATGGCTGTCAAATTTGAAACTTTCCATAACGTCAAGAAACCGGTGGATTTCACCGTGGGTGAGTGAGGTTCTTTTTTGATTGGGTGGGTGGATGTTTCTGTATTGAGACTCGAAGCGTCGCCTTGCCAGAGGTGGTGGAAAGAGATTTATAAGAATGGTGGGTGGGTAGCGTCGAAGGCAGAGTTTCCCTGACCTGATGATGATCGTTACCTTTCAAAAAACGATTTCGGAGAGCTGATCATAAAGTTACTGGCTTTGCTACGGAGATGTTACAAAGGAGGGAGAAGCTAGCATTTTTTTTTTTTGAAAACCACGGGTACGGCCGGCCGTCACATTGAAAGGGATATATATATACACATAGAAATTTGGAAGTGGGTCTCGAGATGGATTAAGGGTTAAATCGTAACCCTGTACATACCTGTCTGGGAATAAATCTTATTTAATCCAGCTGACCTTTGTTTCGAACAGGCATAAATAAACGTTGTTGATTCTGAACTTGTTGATTTTGTGGACATCACGTCTTAAATAAGGCATTCGTATTTGTGCATTAAAATTGGCTTGTTTTAGGATCTCATAATACAGAATTAGCCAAAGTCCACGGTCCCTTCTATAACCCTATTATTATATGTTCTGCAACCTTCTTAGCCTATTATTATAATATGTTCTCTATAGTACAAGCTCTGGTGATGTACGATTTGTGCCTGGCTATTTGGATTGGGGTTTTTTGGTTATAGTAACAAACATTATTGTATCTTTGTGTTTATATTGAATAAAAGTTTTAAAAGGATGGTTCCCGATAATTTTCTGCATCTTCTTTTCTGCTTGCTTCCCAAAATAGTTCTTTATATACTTTCTCTGCCAACAGGACATAATAAAAGAATATTACTTTCTTATTTGTACAGTATTCTAGAAGTCCTTGCTTTAGATTTCTTGCCTGGATGCAGAAACGAAGTGCCTATTCTTCCTTGAGTTTTGTAAAATGAAAGCAGGCTGTAGAAGAAACATCACACATGAATTGCATTATTAAGAGATGAGGATGCTAAAATTTGCATGGATTCTTTTTTAAAAAAAAAATTTTTTTTAGAAGTAAACTGTTTGTTGTGGCGTGTATATTAATTTTGTTGTGCCTACAGGATTGTCTTCATTTATATAGGCACTGTAATATATATGGCGGACATACAACTGAAACTTTCTGACCTATAACACCGTGTTTTTCTAGGCTGAATATCACTTTTGATGAGACGCAGAATTCCTGCTGATGCAATGCCTTTTGACTAGAGGGCTCCAACTATCCATCGACCTGTCTGTTTGTTTATTTCTCGTTTGTATACCTCACACTCCTGGCAAAACCCAGGATTATTAAACAGGATGTCTCCTGCAGCTAACTTTGAATAAAGCTATGACCTTCCTGGTTTTATATTTATACTTTCCCCGGTTGAGGCTTAAATATACTGGTCATGGAGGCGTCAAGAAATCATCTCCCCTCCCCACTCTCTCCCCCCCCCAAGCTGTTTAAATCCTCGGTTTGAATCTGGGGCTGACTTGATCGCATCCTGGTTTTGAATGCAGTTTCGCATAGTAACACTAACCGTGGTTTGTATACGTGAACGAAAAAGCGAATGCTTGTATTAGGAAACTAGTACACCCGAGTAAAATACTCTTGCTGTCCACATACAGCACGTCGCTTAAAATAGATTATTTTTATTTGGAGGGTCAAGTTTTTTAATTTTTAAATGTACATCAATATTATTACATGAACAGTGTGGCGTCTCGGTATCATTCATATTGATTCAAAAATAATGAGAATTACTACATTAATCAAACTTACATGGTTCTAATGTTATTATCCATATTCTTGTCAGCACATAATCCTTCATTCTTCAGTTATTCAATATTTGCTACATCCTTCTAATACTAATAACATTGTTCTTAAACATACCTGATAACACCCCTTTTCAAAGTCTAATCTTAATCTTTATTTTTCACTTTAAATGTGTTATGCAAATATATATATATAACTATATTCCCCCTATTCCTAATCTCTTAATCTATTCTAATTCTTAATACAGCCAATCTTGGTTTTGGTTTTTTTTTTTTAAAGGAATCCTTTCTATCCATCATCTCTCAAACTTTTAGACTTCTCTTTTTAACACTCCTCCCATGCTCCTCCCTTGGGTCCTTATCTACATCTTTCATATTCAACTCAGCCACTATTTCCATTTCCACTATTTTCTGTTGCCAGTCCAACCCCGAGTCTGCCAAATCCTCTTGTCTTTTCCTCAAAAATACCTTTAGATTTATTCAATTCCATTTTCTACCTCCTAATATATATTCTTTGTTTCACCCAACTTTGTTATCTCCTCCTCCTTTTCTCCTTGTTCTATTTGTTGTGTAGTCTGTTCTGTGCTTCCAATTATCTCCCTTGTTTCCTGGATTTTATTATTCTGATTCATTATTCCTTGTTGTACATTTTCAGTTTTGTCATGTAGTAGATTTTTTATCTCTCTGGAGTTCCTCATCATAGTAAGGTAGATACTTTGGATCGTCAACAGTTTCTTTTTGAAGTGCCTCCAATTCTTCCTGATGAGCCATCTTGTCTTGTTTTAAAAAGCCCAAATATTACTCAAAGCACTGTCAATTGTCTGTCACCGCTCAAAGGTCTATTCTTTTTAGCTTCCCAAAGTCCGCCAATTACTTAAAATTGTTCATCAGGAGATATAATGATTATAGTTCTTTATATCCCACAGTTAGTCAGCTGATTCCATTTATACAGTCCAGGGTATTTTCCAAATAGCTCCTTAAATCCACTCTTTAAGATGCTAGTTAATTCCAATATTCAAAAATCATTCTCTTAGATATCCTCCAGGTTTTCAGGGTTAATCCTCTGGTGACCATACAGCAAGTAGGTATAGAGCAGTAAATAATAAAGCAGATAACACCTCCAGGTGTTATTTTCTTTCTTTGTCAGAGGTTTTTTTTTTTGTTATTCTAGAATATGACATAATATGTATGTATTCACCAGTAGATGGTGCCTTCAGTTTAGAATTCAACCTTAAGGCTATTCTGCCAGTTATTTATTCACAGTTAATTCAAGCAAAATATTCAAATATTCAATAAACAGTCAAGTGTCCAGCATTTTAAAATGCCTATTCAAAATTCTATTCAATATTTCTTTCTATATTTCTGTATTTTGTAGTTTTAACTTATTTCCTCTCTGGGTGCAGTTTCTCTGTGCCACTCTTTGGTCACCGCTTAACAACCTTCCAGAGAGCCTCTTTTCCTGGGTTTATTTTCTTTGGGGTCAAGTCCTAGGCAAAGTTTAAAAATCAGCTCATCCAGATCCAATCACTGTCCACTCTCACTGCTCCAGCACAGTCTTGCTTTCTTCAGCTGCCCCAGCTTCACAGCAGCCATAATGGCTGCCTCGTCCTCGTTTTGGCAAAGAGAGAAGAAACCCTGGGTCCAGCAGGAGAGCCGCTGCTCTCCGCGAACTGCAGGGTGCCCCTCCTTTGTATGTCACCCCTACTGGGTGACTTTAGCCCCTTGGGGGGGCCCTCTGACGAAGGGGATTTGTCGTGGGAATGCGGAGACCCACTTCCCTGTGTCGATCTCGCAGCGACGTCAAACCAGAAGTCTAAAATTGAATATCACTTACAGCGATATTGTTCGAGCATATCGGCTTAAAATTATGATTATCATTTGCAAAGAAACCTTTGACCAGGTTCATTTTTGAAATCTGGTTTAAAGAAAATGTTAAATCCAAATGATGGACGGTGCTCTCCGATCTGAGTTATTTTCTTGCAGATGTTTCATTACCGAACTAGGTAACATCATCAGTGGTAGTAGGGAGTAAGGTTTGGTCTCATTTTTATATTCTGGTAGCTTGCCCAATCAATGTGGATGGAAAAAATCTCTGTGGTTCCTTGGTTGGGCTGTTTACTCTTCGCTTGTTTGGGGTATTGTTTCTTTCTCCATTATTGGTCTAATGTTGGGCTCTGCAAGAAACCCCCCAAAGCCCAGAAAGCACTAAGGACCACTCATTTCAACCCTGATGTACAAATAGGTTTGTCTGTCGGTACCATCTTCAATCCCCGGCCCTTTTCCTATTTAGATACATTAGACATCCTATTTCTTCTACCTTCTTGCTGAAGCTGCAGAAACTAAGGCAATTTCCAAAACCTAGGAGAGAAGAAACTTTTTTGGGAGAGTTAAAAGAGAGTTCTTACGACAAAGATCCTAAAGTTTGTAGTGTCTGCCGTGGCACCTCATCCATTCTTCTCTCGGTTAGAGAGAGAAAAGAGCAGCAAGAAAAGAACATCCAGCATGCGAAGCGGGTCTGAAGGTAGTTAAAAGGTATCCTCGACTTACAACAGTTCATTTAATGACCATTCAAAGTTACAACGGCACTGAAAAAAATGTGGCTTATGACCGTTTTCCCCAGTTACCACCTTTGCAGCATCCCCATGGCCACGTGATCAAAATTCAAACGCTTGGCAATCGGTCCATATTTACGGCGGCTGCAGTGTCCCCGCGGTGTGTGTGTGTGTGTGTGTCCGTCCGTCCCCTGTGATCCCCTTTGGTGACCTTCTGACAAGCAAAGTCAACGGGGAAAGACACATTCACTCAACAACCAGACGACCAGCTTGTCAACTTGCAGTGATTCACTTCACAAGCGTGGCAAGAAAAAGCTGTAAAACTCACGTGAGAAATGTCTCACTTAACAGCAGAAATTTGGGGCGCAGTCGCAAGTCGTCGATCTTAATGTTGTGCGTGCTGATATCACTCACGGGAGCGTAATTGGTTGTTGCTCTCGGCGGTAAAAAAATAAAAAATAAAAATAAATCGGGAGTCTGGTAGTAGTACTACTCTATTTCTCCCAATTAACATGTTTTATCGTTTTACCCAAAAGCGTCAGATGGCAGAGATTGATGTAAGGTTTAAATTGGGCCGAGCAGAGAGGAAATTCCCTGTGAGACAGATTAGCAGTAACTTATCACTGAATGAACCGTTGTGATGTGCTGGACAACTCGTTGTGTTGGTTGACACCTTGAGTATCGCTCTGATCTGTCTTAATTCAGCCCTCTCTGGGAATTAAATCCAGATTTTCCAGAGCAGTCTGAGAGGTTTCTGGGAGGTTGAAAATGGCCTGTTTTTATTCTGATTTTGAGTCCAAATGTCAAATTTGTGTCCGTTAATTCAGGTGTGCAAAGTTCGTCCCATTTGTCATTTAGCATCTAGAGGGACATTTCTGGCAAGGGAGGGCATACATAGATAGTCCTCGACGAACGACCACCACTGAGCCCAACATGTCTGTTGTTAAGTGAGTTTTGCCTCGTTGTACGACCTTTCTTGCCTCAGTTGTTGAAGTGAATCCCTGCAGTTCATAAGTTAGTAACCCCGGCTGTTAAGTGAATCCGGCTCCCCCATTGACTTCGCTTGTCCGAAGGTCGCAAAAGGAGATCGTTTGACCTGGGGGGGCATAACTATGAACCCGTTGTCAAACCGTCTGATGCTAGAAAGGCTGTAAGTGTCAGTCACATTTTTTTTCAGCGCCGTCACAACTTTGAACGGCCACTAAGCGAACTATTTAAATCCAGGACGAAGACGAGACAATAAAGAATAAAAGAAAAATCAACCAAATATAGAAATAACAAATACATTGAAAAGAAAACAAAAAAACTCAAAAGGGCAAACTCGATGGTCCGCTAAACCCTTATTTTTTGCCATCCATTTCCGATGTTTTTGTGTTTCTATTTCTATCCTGTTTGGTTCCTTGGGACACTCGGTGCTGGCTTTGAAGACAATATCTTCTCGGGCGCTTTCTCCCGACGTGATTTCATATATTTCAATAATTTCATTGTTCGCTCTTCTTTCCTAGTTCTTTAACTTGTAAAGAATGGGATGGAACCCATGAATTATTTTTGATTACTGTTCTTCTGTTTTGTCCCAAGTTCTGCTTTTTTTTTTTTTTTTTCCCCAATGTGAAAACCCAGATGTGGACATTCAGTAGATCTTGATATAAAAAGGCCTTACAATGTTGGCAGGTTTATTTTTGGATGCTTTCCTAATAACCCCCCTAGCGTGGAATATGGCAATTTCACATTTTGTCACGCTAAGATAGTCACTGAGCTGTCTGTCCATGATGTCCACAAGATACTTGGGGTTTGGTTTTTTTTTTTCTGATTCAGTGACAGTCAGTTTAAATTTTCTGCAAAGTTTTGTGTAAAATGAGGCCCTTTTGCCCAAGTGTGCATTATTTAACATTTACCATACTTGAATTGATTTGCCGTTGGGTTGGGTTTTTTTCCCCCACCCAGTTTAAATTTATTTTACCGTAACTGTTGAGAAACAGTTTAAAAACAGTGTAAAAAAATGGCCATAAGTCACTTTTTTTCACTGATGTCGTAACTTTGAACAGTTACTAAATTGATGGTGGCAAGTTGAGGGCTACCTGTATCTTGCCACAGGTGTCAAGGGAATCATTGCAGTCGTTAACTTGGCAATACGGTTGTTAAGTGAATCTGGTTTCCCCGTTGACTTTGTCCGAAGGTCACAAAACAGGGATCAGTTCAGCCATCATAAATTTTAAAAAGGTGGCCCTATCCATGTGACGCTGGATATTCTCCATGAAGTCCAGAATATCCGCAAATCCAATTTGCAGAATCCTTCACCTTTTTCCCTTTAAGCAAAGTTTGTTCCTCTTGTTTGCTCAGAGTTTGTTATTGTTTTTAAAATCATCCTTATTAGTGTTTTCTCCAGTTTGCCTGGAACCAATATTAAGCCAAGATTTAGGCTGCAATTTCCAGGAGCTTCCCTGGGTCTCTTGTTAAAAAATTGGTGTCACCCGTCCCTTGGCACCCATCCCAGTTTGAATAACAAACAACCTACTAGGAGACGGACAGTTTCCCATCTTGAGTTCCTGAAAGATTTGGGGACAGATGCCAAAAATCGATAGTGGCTGTTAAGTGGTTTGTCTTGGTGTCCTAGAATAGGATTTTTCAGCCTTGATCGCTTTAAATACATGGCCTTTAGATGGCTAAGCGTTGTCCTAAAATATCTCATTTTCTGTAGGTTGTTACTGCTGGTTTTCTGAAAGACGTTTCATTACCCTACTAGGTAACATCATCAGTGCTTGTTCTCATAAGCAGCTCGCTCTGTCAGCGTAGGTGTGGGAGTGATCTCAGGGATTCCTTGATTAAGTCGTTGTTTATTCTTAGCTTGTTTGAGTTGATGATTCCTTGATTGGTGTGTTGTGTCCTTCTTGATTGTTGGTCTTGTGTTAATGTTGGTGTTAAATCAATGCTCATCATGGGTGTTGATTGCTGGTGGGGAGGTTTTTTGTTCCCTTTTGGGTTTGTGGATTGTCTCTTTCGAATGGTGTGTAAATATTGTGAAATGCTTGTTTTTCAGCATCACTTTCCCAGGGAGCACACAAAGCACCCACTCTGCTGTTTTTGTGTGAAAAGCAATTTGTAAGAAGCCCAATCTCCAGTATTTATGGTATTCGAAACTCCCAGCGAATATAAAAGCCTCACAGAGATACTGTCCTGTTTTCGTTTTGTTGATTGCCAGTCTTTGAAAAGTTGGCGGTAAGCAGGGCAAAATGCTATCGATCATTTGATGTTAGTTATTGCGAGCATTTTGACGGCACTTTTATAGCATGGAAATATCACATATAATCTCAAACTATGCAGAATAACCTTATAACAGAAGCATTCTTTTTTAAAAAAAAAAAATAGGATATTTCACATTCCCGAGTTCTGAAAAAAATTGCTCCTTAAAAACTGCCAAGAGCTGTAAATAACGGACAGTTAGTTGGGATACCGACTTTAAAAGTATCTATATTATATGTATTCATATACTTGAAGGATTAGCCGTGACTAATATTGCATATTGGAATAAAATGTGCTAGGTTGAGCATCTGTTTATCAAATACCGTGTAAATAGCATAATCCTGACCGCTCTCATTGAGCAATCCCATTGAATTGAATGCATCTTACAAATTAGGTACGGCATTACAAACTCAAATTATATTTTAACTTGCTCCAAAGTATGAGGCGCGCTTAATTCCAGATACTATGATGCTCAGGTTAATTCTGAGCCTGTACGTGAAAATAGGCATGCTAAATTTAAACCTCCTACTACACTTTTGAATCTTTAAAAATTGAAATGGGAAAACAGTTTCCCTCTGGAAAAGAAAGTCAAAACTTAACGCTGATGTTACCAGCAAAAGGAACTCTTGATGATTTTGAAAATGGTCCTTTATCATTAAAGAGTCGTAACTTTGGCGTCAGCTGCCTGCCAACGGTACCAATTGTGCACAGCAGGACGGTGCCAGATAAGGCTGGGCTTGTTATCCTTCTTGCTATCTCTCTTAGAAGCAATGGATGGAAACTAATCAAGGAGAGAAGCAACCTAGAACGAAGGAGAAATTCCCTAACGATTAACCAGTGGAGCAATGCGTCTCCAGAGGTTATGGGTGCTCCATTACTACGGGTTTTCACGGAAGAAAACTGGACAGCCGCTGGTCTGGAATGGGGCAGGCTCCCCTGCTTGTGCAAGGAACTGGACTAGATGACCTTCCAGGTCCCTTCCGACTTTGCTATTCTGTTATCTATTATCCCTAGTTGCCGTGTGCGGTAGTTTGGGTGCTTGACTAAGGTCCGCAGTACTGTCGTGGGCACTTACACATCCTCTCCACGACCAGTTTTCTTTGTTACTTTCTGGGGAGGGGGCTTTGCGCTATCGGAAGTGGAACAACTAGACTGCGTAATAGCTTTATACCATATAGTGTCAACCTTGTTAACTCTCAAAACTCTTTTTTCCCCCACTATGTATTCTAACTGGTCTGTGATATATATATGTGTGTGTGTGTGTGTGTGTGTGTGTGTGTGTGTGTGTATATAAAAATATGTGTGTGTGTATATA
>JANHFL010116665.1:0-11529 GCA_032468155.1 Oxyrhabdium leporinum
TTTTTATATTTTTATGTGAACCGCCCCGAGTCCTCGGAATGGGGCGGTATATAAATTTAATAAATAAATAAATAATAATAATAATAGTAGGTCACATTGTCCAATTGAATGTCATTGTATTGTTATGAGAAAAAATCTCTGGTCTTGGCAAACACCTGCCAAAGTGTCCTTGGCTCTTGTGGCTGACTCTTGAAGTCTGAAGCCTGCATTCCATCTCACCCTTCTCTCCCCCCTGGTTCTTTGCCAAGTTGAGAAGCGATATTGGTTGCAACAGCATAAGCATGCTTCAAGCTTGACAAAAGGAGACTATCACTGTTCTATTGGATTCAAGGTGCACTAGATGTGTGATCAGCTTGCCCACTGTTGAAAAATTGGGACTGTGACTCAGAAAGAGACAACCCATGGGGTTTGAGCAGTTAGATGGGTCCCTTATGGGGGGTGAACCTGCCACTTATCTCACCAAGCCAGTGACTATAAAATTTGGCAATCATACTGAAATCATTTGTTTTATAGTAGCCCCTGGAATGACTAAAACTATGATTTTAGGATAGCTTGGCTGAAGAAACAGAATCCCCTAATAGATTGGAATAACAAGTGACAATTAAGGAACAACAAAAGCCACAGGATGTGCCAGCTGGTTGCTACATGTCTGCAGATAAGAAATCAAAAGTGGCATCTGTGGATACACAAAAAGCCGACAGGCAGTTAGAGTACAATGTGCCTGCAGAATACAGAGATTTAATAGAAGTTTTAAGTGAAATGGAATCAGATATACTCCCACCTCATTGGCCATCGGACTGTGCCATCGAGATAGACCCCAGGGCTACATTTACTAAGTCAAAGATGTATGCTATGATGCCTAAAGAAATGGAAGAGCTTGGAGGGTTTCTAGATAAAAATCTGGCTTGGGCATTTAACCCACAAAATCAAAAATGTTCAGAGAGAAAAAAGATGGGGATCTTAGAATATGTGTTGTCTATAAAAATCTCAATGCTATATCAGTAGAAAACATGTACCCCTTCCCCCTTATGAAAGACATGTTATGATACCTGTGCAAAGGGAATTGTTTTTACAAAATTAGACTTGAGAGAAGTTTATTATCAAGTAAGGATTAAAGAAAGGGATGAGTGGAAAACCACCTTTAATTGGTGTTATCAATTCAGAGTGATGTCATTCAGTTTACAAGGAGCACTTGCAGTATTCATGCAGTTGATAAATGATATGGCCACATAAATATTTGTATAAGATAGTGTTCATGTATTTAGATGATATTTTGATATATACTGAAACAATGGAAGAACATGTAAAATTAGTAAGAGTAGTGTTAAAAATGTTGTTAGACAACCAGTTGTATGCACAATTGTCAACATTTGATTTTCACAAAACCAGTTCAGATTCCTTGGAGTACCATGTTTCTGCAAGGGGCATAGAAATGGATCCAGGGAAAGTAAAGGCCATATTTCAGTAGGAACTTAGACAGAGGCTTGAAAGTCCCCAAGGAAATTGTCTCCTAAATAAGTCAGGCGGGCTCAATATTTTACTCAATTTAATTTTGATCTCTGTTACATCCTAGGAGGGAAAACTTTTTGGCTTATGCCCTTTCATGCATGCCTCAATACAAAAATACCAAGGAAGAAGTGGCAAATTGTATATTCCCTTCCAGCCAACTTACCATGCCAGCTCAAGGAGTTCTGCACAGGGGGAAACCACCCAGGTTAGTGTTAGATCCCTTGAGGCAGAAGTTTAAGGAGGTTTTGGAACAAGTTAATTGGTTTCAGAACCATAAAAATGATCTTATGGTAAAACACAGTATGGCATGAAAAGAACCAAAGTGTATGTCCCAGATAGCCAAAGGACCTTAGTGTTAAGTTGAGCACATGATGCAAAATCAGCTGGCCATTTTGGGTTTGTAAAAACCCTTCATTTGTGAAAAGACAGTTTTGGGGGGCAAAAATGAAGAAAGATATAAAAGAATATGTGGCTAGTTGCTCAATTTGTGCTTCCATGAAGAGGTTATCTGAGAAAACTTCAGGTTTGTTATAACCAGTGACCAACCCTAAATGACCCTGGGAAGAAATAGCGATGGATTTCATAGTGGAATTACTGGAAAGTGCTGGGAATATGGTAATATGGACAGTAGTTTATTTATTGTCATAACAAGCACATTTTGTAGCTTGTCCAAAGCTTCCCTCAGCTAAGAAGTTAGCCAAGATGTTTATGCATCATATTTACAGGCTGAATGGAGTCTCAAAAAGGATCATCTCAGACAGAGGGGTGCAGTTCACAGCAAAATTTTGGAGAGAGTTCATTAGGTCAATAGGATTGTCACAAGGACTCAATTCTGGTTGTCATCTGAATGTCATGGTTCCAAGTAATACTTCCAACCAATTCAAGACTCTGAGGCCTTGGCTTCCTCAAAAATTCAGTTTATTGGGTACATCATACTGGCATGGTCAAAGGTGAAACCAACATGAACAATTCCCGCATTTTTGGTATAATTAAAGAATAGGTACTGTCCACTCCCCTTGTGTCACAGGTCACGTTAGCCAACTAAGCAGGTGATAAAATCAGCACTCCCTCCTGCCATTGCTAGGTCATGCTGGTTTGGCCTTGGTTCTCAGGAGCCCTATTGTTGTTATGTCTGGCACATTGGACGAAAACATTCTATATTCCATAAGTCCCCCTCCCCTCCAGAAGTTTGGCAACTAAGAAACAAAGCAAGAAAAATATGGCTTCAGCTAGTCATTATGAGAGTTGACAGTAGGCTCCAGTGGTGGAATATAAATTTTATCACCACCAGTTCTATGGGCATGGCTTGGTGGGTGTGGTTTAGTGGGGGGGTGTCATGTGACTGAGTGGGTGTGGCCAACTCAACATCACTCATGGCAAGGTGGGGCAGCACCGGGCAGGCTTCTGTGAATGCACGTGGCTTCAGCCACACGGCAAGGCTCGACCAAGCAGCCTTTCGTGGGCTTGCTCTTCTCCATCTCTGCTCTTTGGGGCAGTGGCTGCTTCTCTCTGCGGCAGTGCTGCTCTTGCTGGGAGAGTGTCTTGTGCAATTTAGCAGCCCTGAGCCGCCCTTTCCTCTAAGTCCCACCCGGAAAACACTGTGGCATAGAGAAGCAGTGCGATTGAATGCTGTTTCTTTCAGCTGCAGCACTTTCTGGATGGGACTTAGAGGACCCAAAGCGGCGGTTCACAGCTGCTAAATTGGACAAGACTCTCTCCCAGCAAGAGCAGCAGCAGAGAGAAGCAGCTGCTAACCCGGAGAGCACATGGAGCATCTCCATGACTGACCAAGGCTCGGCAAGGGAACGGAAGAAGCAGCTGCAAGATATCTGCAGTGCTTTCCGGATGGATCTTCTTAAAGGTAACAAGAACCGTCTGGTCCGTTCCCAAACCACTTCAGGCTTCCTGTGCCCACGCCGCCCCCCCCCAAGGCCCTAGCTGAATAAATTGCTTCAGCCTGGGGGGGCCATAATTTGAGGCCAGAGGGGGGCGGCAGCATGCAGGCAGAGGCTCCGGATGGAGCAAGGCCGGAACCAGGGAATGGCACATTCCCTGACTTGGCCTAGGCGAAGGGCAATTGGGCGGTAGCTCTGGAACAAGGCCAGAGCTGGGGAATCGCACAGTCCCTGACCTGGCCTAGGTGAAGGGTGATCGGGTGGCAACTCCGGAGCAAGGCCAGAGCCAGAGAATTGCACTTCCCTGGGCCCCGAGCTGAGGTCAAGGGTGAGTGGGTGGCATGCTTATCTTTGGTGAGCAGAGCGTTCAAGGAGCAGAGCGGAGGCGAGGCATCGAGATTACTGGGCCACGTGGCAAAGGAGAGATATATAGGGGGGTGGGGCAGGGCAAATGAACGGGTGGGGCGAGCAGCGAGAGGGTGGGCAGGGTGAGTGGTGAGTGGGCGAGCAGGGTGAGTGGCAAGCCGTTGAGTGGGAGGGCGGAGGGAGGGCCAGCCAGAGGTGGTATTTGCCGTTTTGCGAAACTACTCAAAATTTTTGCCACCATTACACCCGAACCGGTCCAAACCAGCTAACTTTCACCTCTCGTGGAAAAGAACCTATGTGGAAAAGAACATCTGTAAGATATGAATTATAAACAGCCATTAAATCCCTTTTCAGTCATCCCCCCCCCCCGATTTATTGATGTTTTGGGTTTTTGAGGGTACTTATCATGGATTTTTTTTTTACTAGCCTGTCTGCTCTCACATTGGTGCTTTTAACCCAGGTGGCCTCTGATAAGGGATATCCTTTCCATTGCACTAAATACTGTAATTCCCCCTTATAGAGCCTAGAATTTAGAATCCACTTTACTTCATAATGGGTCTCGCCTTCCACCACTTTGGTGGTGCCACTGAAGCTATTGATCTCAATGTAGAGCTGACAGGTTTTAACAGGTTACTGTGAAGCACCGGGTGCATCTTCCCCAAAAGGTGGGAAAGTTTTAGTTCCATGGTAACTGGATTGATAACTGTTACAATGGAGAATGGCCCCAAGAACTTAGGAACTAGTTTTTTTAAGGGCAACTTTAGCCTTATGTACTTTGTGGAGAGATAAACCTTCTCCACCACCTGGAAGGGTCTCTTCAGGGCCCATTTGTTATCAGCTTGCTCTTTGTAGGCTTCTGTTGCTTTTCATTACATTTCCCCATGCATTCTGCAATGAGTCCACCCACTCCATTAAACTAATAGAAGAGGGAAGCTCTTGGGGGTATTCTGGCATGGGGACAAAGTCTACCCCATTGAACACCTTGAGGGAATAAGCCCAGTGCTGCTGTGCACTGTGTTATTGTATGCCACTTCAGCATAAGGCAGTAATTCTGCCCAATTAGTCTGGTAGTAGTTGACATAACACCTTAGGTACTGCTCCACCATGGCATTAGTTCTCTCCGCTGCCCCATTGGTACTCGGATAAAAGCTGAACTAAGGCCCTGGGAGGACCTAATGGACTTTAAGAACTCCCTCCAGAACTTATACATGAATTGGATGCCCCAATCTGAAATAATCCTGCATGGGACCCCATACATTCAGTAGATATGTCTCAGAAACAACTTCACCAGTTTGTGGGCAGACAGTAATCCAGGTCAGGTGATGAAATGAGCCTTGGAAAATAAGTTGATCACTGTCCAAATTATGGTATTCCCTCCACTTTGTGGTAGCTCGTCTATGAAATCCATCGCGATCTCTTCCCAGAGCCAGGTGGGCTCTGCTACTTGCTGCAGGAATCCAGGGGGCTTTCCCAGTCTTTTCTTCATTGTTGCACAGGTTGCACAGCTCTTTACATAGCTCTCAGTGTCCTTTTTTCATCCCTGGCCACCAGAACTGTCTCCTGGGTTTTCAGAACCCGAAATGCCTTGCCTGACTGGCATTGTGACTTCTTTGTAGAACCTGCATCTTCAGACTACTAGGGACGTATAATTTCATCCCCTTCCAGGCCAGCTCATCCTTAATGGTCAAGAGCTGCAGGTGATCCTTGAACCAGGGGTCGCTTTGCAACTCAGTTTTGAGTTTCTGGGTCAGTTCCTCCCCTGGGGTCAGTTGTTACTTGGCTCATTGGCGTGTGGTTACCTGGGCCACTTTCTGAGGTAGGGGAATAATAGCATTAACTACCTCCTCCTGACTGCTCTTGTACTGGGACATTCTCAAGACTGTGTTAGCCAGAAAGTTTTTTCCTCCCAGAAGGTATTTCAAGGTGAAGTTAAATTGGTTGAAGTACTGTGCCCACCAAACCTGCTTCGGTGAGAATTTGTGAGGAGTTCTAAGTGCCTCCAAATATTTATGGTCAGTGCACACTTTGAATGGTACATTACTCCCACCCAGGAGGTGGCACCAGGTCAATAGTGCCCACCGGATCACAAAAGCCTCCTTTTCCCATATGGCCCAGTGTCTCTCCATGTCAGTGAGTTTTTGAGAGGTGTAGGCACATGGTTGCAGGCTCCTTTCCTCATTCCTCTGGAGGAGGATGGCCCCTACGGCCACGTTGCTGGCATCAGCTTGGATCACAAAGGCTTCCTTAGGATCAGGGTGCTTCAGAACTGATTCCTTTGCAAATAGCTTTTTCAGTTTTTAATGCCTGTTGGCATTCCATCATCCATTGGAGCAGCTGACTAGGTCAGGTTTAACCCTAGTTTTGCTAGGGCATGCTGATTTGGCCTTGGTTCTCAGGAGCCTTATCGTTGTTATGTCTCACACATTGGAGAAAAACATTCTACATTACATAAGTCCCCCTCCCCTCCATAAGTATGGCAACTAAGAAACAAAGAAAGAAAAATATGGGTTCAGCTAGAGTCGTTTTGAGAGTTGACACTGAGTACTAATGGTGCAGCTGAATGAGCTAATGCAAGGATAGAACAATATATAAAATATTATATAAATTATCAACAAAATGATTGGGCTGATTTATTACCATTTGCTGAAGTATCATACAATTATACAGTACACAGCAGCACCAGTTTTACACCTCTCAGTTACCTCTGGGATTGAACATATGGCTATGCCTAAAATCCCTCAAGACATGCCATCATCTAAAACCTTATCTGATTTGATTGATAATATAAAAAGCACATGGCCAGTGGTATGCAAAGCTCTAAAACATACATGTCAAACCCAAGGCCTGTGGGCCACATCTGGCCCATGATGTGGTTAGATCTGGCCTATGGGGCTGCCCTGAAGACAGCAAGGGGCCGGCCTCCACTGCCTCGGCCCCAGTCCACCCCAGCCTGGCCAGGCCAGGTGTTCCCCATGGGTGCACGCACAGGAGGCACCTCTGACGCTTGGCCCTCATGCCTGACTCACCCAAGAGGTACTGGTACTGAGAAGTTGCCACAGAAGCTACATCACCATAAACTCAGCCACAGCACCTCCACCCGCGAGTGCTTCCCTTTCACCGGAACAGCCTCTGCCTCACCTGCCACCCACTCCCATGTGGGAAAGCCATGGCCACCAGCAGTGCTGCTGCCCCTTCCCCCTTCCCGCATCCCTTCCTGAGTGCAGAGAGAGGGAGGAAGGGAGGGAGGGAGGGAGGGAGGGAGAAAGGGAGAAAGGAAGGAAGGCAGGCAGGCAGGCAGGCAGGGAGATTGGAATGAGAGGGAGGGTCTGGGAGAAGTCCTGCCTTAGCACTTGGCCACCAGCAGCCCTGCGGCCCTCTCACTATCCCCTTGCCCTCTCCTCCTAGCCTCTCCTGGTGGTCTCCCATCCTATCGCTGAGGATACTTTGCTTACAAAGCCAGGTATCCTTGCACAGAGAGGGAGTGGGCCTCCCTCTGACCCATACACTTTGCCCTTCTGCACCCACCATGAGCAACCTGGCCAAGGAGAGCGAGTACAGCAGCAGCAGCTCAAGGAGGAGGTAAGCGTGGCTGGGGACCCCTCGGGGAAGGGGGGCTGGTTGCCCCCTCGGGGAAGCGGGGCTGGTTGCCCCCTTGGGAAAACGGGGCTGGTCTAGGCTGCAGGGTCCAGGTTCCCTGGGAATTTGAGGGCCAGGCTAGGCACTTGTCCTCCACTGCCCAGAGCTCCAGGCAGACTGCACGGGGGTCCTCCACATGGCCTGTGAGGGACCACAAGGCTCCTCTGGTGGATGAGGTTTCGGCACTGTGTCTCACCTTCCTTCACTGGAGACCTCCGGATCCTCCCTCCTAGCCTTGTCTGGCCACCCACAGGAGGCAGAGGATGACACAACTGCATGTGGGAGCATGGAGGAGAAAGTTTGCAGGAATCCATTTTCTTTGAGTCCAGTTTCTGCCTTGACAAATCTATGGAGAAGAGGAAGGGGGTGGCAAGGGAGCTGCATGAGGGAAGACTGCCCCTACGAGCCAGCATCCTTACCACACATGATTGGAAATGGGGATTCTTTCAAGAAGAGCCAAACTCCCTTGTGCAGGACCAAGGAGCACTGTTCCCCTGTCTCCTCCTCTTGCTTTCCAGAAATCTGTCAAGACAGAAGTTGTACTCAGAGGAAACTGCTTCCTGCAAACTTTCTCCTCTGCGCTTCCACATGCAGCAATGTCATCCTCTGCCTCCTGCTTTGCTGGGAGGGGGCATTAGACAGGGAAATGCCACCAATGTCTGGAATTGCAAGAAGAATGTCTCCTTTGGTGTGCTGTGCACATGTATGCACACATATACACACCATTCCAAGCTTGGAGACTTTTATCCACATCTGAACTTGAAAACTGCCAATCATGCTTGGGCTTGGGGAGAAGGCCCTCTCCTTCCTCTGTGGGTAAAAGTCCCCAAACTTAGAGTGTGGTATATGTGTGCATGTGCATGAATGCATGTGCTTGGCTGTCAGAGGTTTGGGAAGGTGAGGAGCTTGTGGGGCACCGAATTGTTCCCACATTGAGTTAGCGTTAGCCAATGCAACTTGTTCCATCTCAACCCAGTCCTGAGTCAGCTGCACCCAGTGAGTGGCGTCAAGCTGGCCACATCGAGCTGGCCATGCCCACCTAGCCATGCCCATCTAGTTGTGGCGACCCAGCAGTGACCACCCAGCCACGCTTTCCCAGCCACACCCACTTGGCCACTGTGAGTCATTATAGTCTAACATGCAACTGATTTGGCCCTCAATGAAATTGAATTTGACATCCCTGCTCTAGAACAAGCACAAATAAGTTAAAAAAAAACCTGAGCTACTTAGAAGATATTTAAAGTAGGAAATAGGGTATATTTGGCCATGAAATATTTGAAACTCAAAATACCTTGTAGGAAACTAGGTCCTAAATATATCGGTCCCTTTACTATCATAGGGGTCATCAACCCAGTTACAGTAAAATTACTATTGCCAAGGGATTTTAAATGGATACACCCAGTGTTTCATTGTAGCTTACTGAAGCCAGTTCAAGGATCAAGAATGAGACCAATCAAAAAGTCACCTCTACTTCCAATTTTAATTAAGGAAGAAAGGCATTATGAAATTGAAGAAATTTTAGATTCTAGATATTACAGGGGAAAGTTGCAATATCGAGTAAAATGGAAAGTATACCCCCTAGTGGATGCATAGTGAGTGGCAGCTACAAATGTTAGAGCAACTAAGCTAATAAAGAAATTCCATTCTAAATACCCTAACTGAGCCCAGTGAGGAGGGGGATATTGTATGTGGGATATTGGTCAATGTCTATATGTATATGGGTTTATTTTTTACCTTTTCAGATCCATCCTTCTTTCGAGGGGGCAACATGTCAAGAGTGAAACATTGGCAGCTACGTGCCTCTTCATTTCAATTTGTCATTAGAGTAAAGGGAGGGAGGTGTTGATTACAAATGGGTTAGATGGAGAAATGAAACTTCTACAGTTTCACTAAAACTTATGAGAGTCTGGAAACTTTTCAAGGACATATCAACAGTTGTGAAGAAGTAAGCAAATGGTTCCCATAACAAAGAGAACTTGTTTACATGGTCTATGTGGAAGCCTGGGGTTGGGCTGGGAGCTTCATTTTTTAATATTGTGAACTGTTGCCTGAGAAATTCAGAGTTAGTTTTATCTCACCATTACCATGCTATGTATTCAATAAACAGTAAGCTTTTCAGAAAAGACATGATCCTGGACTTTTATTTGGATGTTGACACCAAGGTCAGTAAAATGAGGATCCAGATTGTTGGGGGCAATATGCAAATAATGCTTACGTTGTAAACTGCCCAGAAAGCACTGTAAAGTGCTATGGGGCAATATATATGTCTAAATGCTATTGCTATTGCTATATACATATATGGCTATTTAATAAATGCAGTCTAATTGACATTAATTTTATAATCCTCATAATTCCTTGGGAAAACTATTACAGTAACACTAAATTTAATTCAGTTTACTCATATTTTTAATTCAGTCTGCTGCATAGTTTTCCTTGGTGATTACACCTCAATTATTTATTTTTTCCTGACTGAGGCAGAATTTTATGTTTTTATGTGCATAGGCTTCCTTTTCTCAAAATTGTGAATTAGGGTTTTATATTGTTTCTTTATGAGCAGATAATATAGGGTATTGTATATATAGAGAGTAATACATATTACACAGTTAATTGGAAGAAAGTAAGCTATGGTTTCTTCCCTGAACTGTCTTATCTCATAGTCTGTCTGGTTGTAGTTTAAAGGAAAGGCAGTTAGATGCTCAAATATACTTGCTAGATCCCACATCATGTGCTATTTTTAAAATAATCCATTTATATTATTAATATTGTTATTGTTGTACTGTATAGGCTTTTATGCATTCCGTTCGTTAAATCCATATAGTAAAAAAAGGGAATATTATGTTTTACCATTTTTTGTCTTTTAATTACTTCTATAAGTTCCATCATTGTAATTCTTTCTTCTAATGTTATTTTGACCATTTCTGATAGTGTAGATAAGTCCGCTTTGCTTAAGTATTGTTTAATTTTATCTTCTGGAATCATCTCTTGATCATATAATTTTTCATAATAATTTTTAATTATTTTCTTTTTGTCCTCATTTCGATGGTAAAGAATTTCCTCATCATCTATTAATTGATAAATCAGGTTTTTTTTTCTTTTTCCTTTTTCAGTTTATATGCCAGCCATCTTCCTGGCTTGTTTGCATTTTCAAAAAAGTTTTGTTTAGAACTTCTAATTTTTTGTGCCAATTCTTCTTTATCTATTAAGTTCAGTTTATGTTTTATAAATTCCATTTGGTTTTTTATGTGTTTTTTTTTGTGGTTCTTTTTGTAGTTCTGTCGCTAGTATCTTAAACTCTTCTTCCAATTTCTTTTAGGTTTGTCTCTTCTTTTTATTTCTTTTTCCCACATAGGTTATTGTTAATCCTCTAATATATGCCTTTGCTGTGTCCCATACATTCTGCAGCAATGTTTCTTCTTTTCTATTCTCTTTAAAAAAAAAAGTCCAATTCTCTTTCCATTAGTTGAATATATTCCTTTTCTTTTAATGTTAATTGATTCATTGTCCATTGTAGCTTCTTTTTTCCACCTTTCCATATAACTTTTATTGGATTGTGGTCTGCCCAAGTATTGGTTTCTATATTTATTTCTTGTCTATTAGACATTAACTCTGCTGATATCCAGAGGTGAAATCTAGCCGGTTCTCACCGGTTCGAGTGAACCGGCAGGGAAAATTTTGATTGGTTCGGAGAACTGGCAGATATCACCTCTGGCTGGCCCCGTCCCTGCCTACTCGCTCACCGCTCGCCCTGCGCGGTGTCCGGAGCTTGCCTGGCGTGTCCGCGGCTCATGTCGTGCTGCTCTGTGTGCGACATCCATGCGCGGCCTAGCTACCCGTGGCCCCCCCACGACCCCCCGGAGCTTGCCTGGTGCGTCCGTGGCTCGCGTTGCGCTGCTCCACGTGAAGCATCCATGCGTGGCCTAGCTACCTGCGCCCCCCCGTGCCCCCCGGAGCTTGCCTGGCGCATCCACAGCTCGCATTGCGCTGCTCCACGTGAGGCGTCCATGTGTAGCCTAGCTACCCGTGACCCTCCACGACCCCCGGAGCTTGCCTGGCGCGTCGGTGGCTCACGTCATGCTGCTCTGCGCGAGGCATCCATGCGCGGCCTCGCTATCTTCACCCCCCC
>JANHFL010116705.1:0-11527 GCA_032468155.1 Oxyrhabdium leporinum
CCTTTAGCCTGGTGAGATTCGAACTGACAAATTGCAGGCAGCCGGCAGGCAGCAGAACTAGCCTGCACTGCTGCAGTCTAACCACTGCGCCAGTTATGATCATTTTTCATACTTTTCAAACCATTGCAACATCCCCATGGTCATACGATCAAAGTTTGGGTGCCTAGCAACTAGTTCATATTTATGACGGTTGCAGTGTCTCAGAAGTTAAAAAAAAACAGCTTCTGGGAAAAAAACATTGTCAGTTGTGATCATGTGACTGTGGACCATTACAATGTCTGAGAGTGTGGGCCAGTTGCTGAACAGCCAAAAAAATGCAATCACATGACCTTGGGGCGGTAGGGGATGGCCATCACAGCTTCAGAACCAGATGGTAAGTAGTTTCTGGAGGATTCATTGGAACTTTGAACAGTCCCTTAAATGGCCAGTCGTAAGTTAAGGGCTATCTATACCAGACTGGAGAAAAACAAGGGAAAATCCTTACTTAGCCAAGATGGTGGCTAAGGAATACCTGCCAAATAAGGTTAGAATATCCATGCTGAGCCTGGCTTAGCCTACCTCGCAGGATTGATGCGAAGTAAATCAGCAGAGGACTTTCTGACTTGTGTTCCAATGCTTAGAAAGAAGGCAGGATGAAAACTCAATTACTTTCTTACTGTCGACATAAAAGCAGAATTTCCAACTAATGTCACTGCATTCAGGCCATAAAAGTGCAATCTGTATTGCCATTACCAGGAAAATGCAAATGGAAGAACCTATTTCTGCCATCTCAATATTTCCAATAAACTCGATTTTCCTCAGCATTTAAATCTCTGCCTTTTCCTTTACTCATATTCCTTAGGCTAGAATCCTGTTTCTTTAAAAGAAAGCTGTCGCTCCTCTCAAGACTTACAAAAGTTTGCACAAACACCACCGATTCTCCATTTCTGGGAATCGATCTTAGATCCCCGCATCATATCCACGTAAACTCTAATTGGACCGCACACCTTTGAATGAATGGCTACTTTGGGAAACACCGCAAAGTTCAACGTTCACTAGCTTTCCCGAGTCTCGTGGTGCCCTACACCACCTACAACTTCCAGAGTCCCCAATCCATTCAGCATGTGTGAATTGGGACTGAAGGAAGCTGAAGTCAATAGTCGAGGATACCAGAAAAATACCCACAACGAGCAACAATCGCTGTCCCAAAGGTGCTTTTTCAGGAGGCAACTGGACTTCCTTGTTTTTTCTTTGAAGACGTTTCGCTTCTCATCCAAGAAGCTTCCTCAGTTCTGACAGGAAAGTGGGGAATGGAAGGGTTTATACTCCTTGCAGACAGCTAGTTATTTGCATCCTTTTGGGCGGTCCTTGAAGCACTTGGAGGTTCATCTGTGTCCTCAGGGTCACCTGAGTAGTGCAAAGGGTTCCTGTAGTCTGCACTTTTTCCTCTGGAAATCCATTCCTACTCCCACACCATTCAAAGGGCGTTCATCCCAAATTGTACAGCTAAAAGCCACGAGCGGCGAAACGTCTTCAAAAGGAAAAACAAGGAAGTCCAGTTGCCTCCTGAAAAAGCACCTTTGGGGCAACCTGGGTGACTGAGAATCTCTGCAGACTTTTAGCTAGACAATTTGGGACGGGCGCCCTTTGAATGGTGTGGGAGGAGGAACGGATTTCTCACTACTCGGGTAGTAAGACAACCAGGAGCTGGACGACTGAGAACATTTCTGAAAACGCAGAAGGAACAAACACAACGCCCCGCCCCCCGTCCCCCCTTAAGAAAAAGCCCAATGCCGCTCGCTCGCTTGTTTGTTTCACAGTGAATCCGTGACTCACCGGAAACAGAAAGGAGATGAAATGGTTGTGGCCTAGAGAAACAGCTGCCCTGAATAGTATTGTTGAGCAGGGAATGGGACCTTCAGGTCTGCGAGTCACTTACGACCAGGGTGACAGGGTGTCTGTGGGAAGGGGAGGGCAATGCTATCAAGCACCTGCACTGAATGCGCCCACATCTGGCGATAATGCAACCTTGGTTTCTTTCTTTCTAAGATTCGGGCGTCTTGATTATTTAATGATTGATTAAATGTACATACAGATTGGACAACCCTTTGTCTGAAATGGTATAAGGGTTTTCCGTCTGAGCAGGGGGTTGGACTAGAAGACCTCCCGGGTCCCTTCGAACTTTGTTAGCCTGTTATTTGTTGAAATCGGCTCCCTCGAAGTGCCAGGCTCTGGGTTGAGTGATCGAATGCTTGCGCTTGCTTAATGGGGAATTCCAATTCTGCATAGTCAGTCCCCCGTCCGTCCCTCCACCCCCCCCCCCGAGATTGCCATAGTCAAGGCCTTCTACCGTTTCCTCCCTGTTTGTGAGAATTAAGCTCTGTACGGCTGACCCTCAGTCCAGTTCCCTTCCCTACATTCTAGCAGACGAAATTGTCTGTTAGGTTCGCCGGGAGCCGCTTTCCTCTTCCACGGAGGTGCAGAGTCTGTTTCCAGGCTGATGCCAGGCTGTCCCCGCTTCCCCTAAATTTGGAACACAAAAAAGGACTTCAGCCCGCTGCTGCGGGACGTCTTTTTTTCCCGGGTTTGGCGGAGGCGGCCGCAAGAAAGGCGAGACTCCGCCGCCGAGAAGCTCGAAGGGAAACCAAAGCCGCTTTCCTCCGTCGCTTGGAAGGCGGTGCTGTCAGCGGACAAAGGCGCCCCGCGGCCTGGAAGAGCGTGGCGTGTTTTGAAGCTGAAAGCGAGCCCGTCCGGTCGGAAGGAGGCTGTCGAGCTCTCCGCGGGAAGGGCGAGGGACGGCGGGGCGCGTTCAGGCTGACACTTCGCCACTCGCTGAGTTTGGAGGCCGGGACCGGCGTCCTCCAGAAGGAGCCGGGCGGCGCGGTGAGCCCGCGGGCTGAGAGGCGGCGCGGGAGGCGGGAAGGAGGCGCCGATCGGGGTGGAGGGGCGTCGTCCGACACCTTCTGCCTTGGGGAGAAGCGGGGCAGCGGGAGCCTCTGGGTGCCGAGGGCCGGTTGGAGGGGCAGCCGCGGAGGGGGCAGGGGAGCGGCGCCGGAGCGGGGCCTCTCCTTGACAGATTGCGCTTTTACGCCGTTTTAGCTTTTGAATTATACAGGCCCCCCCCAGCCCCCGCGACTGAGAGGCGGCCGATCTAAATATATTTCAGGGGTGGCGGGGATCCACTGCGGAGGGAGTTGCCCCTTGGACGGCTGCCCAAGAACCCCGAGAACTCGCCGGAAGGTGGAGAGCAGCGCCAAGCAACGCTGGGCTGCCTCCATCTTGCCTCCCTTGGCATTTAAAGTGGGAGATGGGGGGAAAGACCCTCCTGCTGAAAAGGGAGTTGGAGGAGATGGGAGAGTTTGGATTACGGTTTTTTTGACCCGGGGGTGGGTGGGAACTTCCATCATTCTCACATTTACTCCAAATCCACCATCTTTGCTTTACTTGCTTTCAACTACTTCCTTTATCGTACCGAAGTAAAAGGAGATCTCTTGGAAAATATTGGGCCAACTTGGGTGTGTGTGTGTGTTTGTGTTCATTTCAAGTCCATTCACCCCTTGCAGGTCGAAATGAAGCCCAGAGAGGACGGTATTTGAAGATAATACTGGGCCTTTCTCTAGTCTCAGGTCAGCCTCTGCCACTCCTGTGTTTGTGGTTCTATTTGTTTCTTATTGGCCTCTTCTCCCAGACATCTTTCCTGGGAAGTTGTCAATAACACCTCTGTGAGAGAAACCAGCTGGAGACTGAAGGCCCCAAATTCTCCCAGGGGCCCTGGACCATGTAGGGCCTGAACCCAGGGTGCCCCAATCCAAGCGCTCCCCTCCCTTCCTCCCTTGGCTCCCTCAAGTGCTTCCCAGAAGATCCTGCAAGAGACCCTGCAATTCTCTCCACAAACTCCCTGCCTTTTCCACAAATTTTCACATTTTGCATCTTGAATATTCACCTCCCCTTCATAGACGATAGTGCTGGTAAACAACAACAACAACAACAAATGAGGAAAAGACACTCTTGGCAGTGATTGGCTTCCGTTTTCCTTAAACTCACTCTTTTTGAGGGATCTTCCAGGAAAAGCTTTGGAGAAAAGCTGCCATTTCAGCTGCCCCTGAAAGGGAGGAGCTGCCCCACACCCTCAGCCCAGCCCAGCCCCCCACCAGGACCGATCCCAATCTGTCCGGCCCCCAAATCTGGTTTCCACTGAGTCTCTCAATCCAGATCAAAGCATCCTGGATAAACACTTGTGCAGCCTCTACTTGAGAAAGAGAGAAAGCCCAACAGGGTCAGATCTTTTGCCAGCCGGTGGGACCCCTTCAGAAGACACACACACACACACACACACACCGCCCAGAACACAGGGTTACAATTCAGAAAGGGATGAAGAGTAAAAAGGCCACAAATTCTCAGTATCTTCTCTGTATATTGACTTCATTTGGACACCACCTGTATATTTAGGGCTAAACAAAGAGGCATAAAAAGTGAAAATGTGGTCATCTGACGCTTGGACTACTGCAATGGGCTCTCCTTGGGCCCACCCTTGAAGACTATTCAGGAAGTTACAACCGGTGCAGAATGCACTGTTTAGAGTCCCTAGTGTGGCCCATGTTGCACAGCTGTCCCTTGAGTGCTGACGGCTGTCTGAAGGGGCTTCTTTGTTGTTCCTCTAGATCAGGATGGATTCCAAAGTGCAGCCCATCTTCAAATCCAGTCTGGGAATCCTGGGATCAGAGGTGAGTGTGGGAGAGAAGTGGGAATCTTGCCCTACAGAGGAATTGTTTGCCGCATGAATGGGAAGAGGGGCTTGGTGGCAGCTCCTTCTCCTTGCCTAGAAGCCCCCTGGATCCTGGGATCAGGAGGAGGTCCAGAGGATTCAAAGAGAGCTCCGGGGAACAGCTGAGTCCCGGGGAAAACTTCACTATCCCCATTGAGGGAAGATGTTTTGTGGGGCAGCTTTGCTCAAACTTTGGGGGGGTTCAGCTGTCAAAAGTTTCTCATGGCTGCTTCTTCACAGGTCAAGGGGGACCCTTGCTTGCTTGGGACTTCCGGTTTGTCTGGCAAGGGTAAGCAAATTTTGGGAGACATTCCTGGGTTGGTTTGAGAATCAGTCAGCATTTAAGTAAACCTCACTCCTTTCTGTAGTACTCAGAAGTGCAATTCTTTGAAAATCCCACTCCCCATTTTAAGCAACAGTACCTCTCTGGTCTGGACAGCTGAGGAAGGAGGACTCAGTTCATGAATGACCACCCACTTGCTTCACTGTGTGGGGAGAAAGGGTCTGCCCCCAATTCTAGTTTGGGGAGTTCCCCCTCCAGGACCCCCTGAATAGGACCCCCAGCTCCCCATCCTCTCCTAATCCTAAATTTTTCATTTCTGGAGGACCCAATGCCGGTGTGTGCCAATTCACAGAGCATTTCACGGGTAAAAAGCACAATGTTAAATATTCCAAGCACTGATATTGCCTCCGATCAATTCCCCTTAGGAATTTGAAGGATATTCCCATATCCAGGATTTAAATCCATTTTTTTTTCAATGCCTCCAAGTGTCTGGTATTTATCATTTCAGGACGAGGCGGATCCAGAGACGCAGCGTATTCTGTTATGCTCTTAGGCTGTTCAGCAGCTGGTGGCAAGTTCCAGGAAGTGGCCCTTCCCAGCCTTGATGTACTTCTATCTGCAGAGAAAGGGCAGATTTCTCTCTCGTTGTCCATTCGTGCATCCACCTCATCCTTCTGCATAGTTGTAGGGGCAACAGGAGGTCCCTGGGGGTCATCATTATGGGCCTGAGTCTGGACTCGTCCTTCACAATGAAAACAGGCAGAAGCCGGACAGATTTTCTTTTTTACTTTTGAGGACTGATTGTATCCAGAAAAGTTGTGAACAATATTTGCAGTTAAATCGCATCAAGGAGATTTTCCCTTTGGAGTTCAAGATGTGCCTCACACTGCTTTCTCCTTTTCTTGCACCGGAAGGAGAGTTCCCGGAGGCCTCCAGGTATCTTCTGCCTTTCAAGGAAGATTCCCCAACTTTGCTGGTAAGTCCTTTTGACCCACAAAGATCGGCCCTCAATCGATTCTCTTCCATAGGATGGCAGGATTTAGGGAAAAGAGATCACCATTCCCAACAGCCACATATTTCTCTCTGCTCTTCCGGCTACTCATGAATGGCCTAGATGGACAAATAGCCGAGAGGACCGATTGTTGAACAAATCCAAAGCATCTTTTATGGCTTTCATGGGGAATTCATCCTAGGACCAGCTCTATATATCACTCAGAACCTAACAGATATGCCAAAGAAGAGGACCTGGGGACACAAAAGGACACTACCTCCTTCTAATGACATCTCTCCCACATTGAATTCTAGGGAATCTCCTACGTCTGCATGTCCAGATCCAGGTGGTGGCTAACTAGGTTTCTGCAGGATCTCCCGGACCAACATTAGAGGAAAGGCCAACAGCTCCTGCTCTTTGTCAGCAGGGACTCTGCGAAAAGAAGCCCCCGTGAAAACTTTCCTCTATGAAAAACTTCATATACTCAGGAAGTTCACTCGCCTTTCTACTCTGCACTCTTATCATTCCCAGCACTTTAAGCTGGAGTCCCCTTTTATTCTGCGATTAGAAACACTTTGCGTCTGAAAATTGCCATTCTTTTTGTACATCATTTTTGCTGGAAATTTAACTGACCTCAGGGATTCCATCTATAGAAAATATGAATTGAATCATGTATCTATATTTACACTGAGATTTCTTTTACTTTAAATCTGAATATTAAAGTATTTTGACAGAGATAAAAAGAGGAAGCATAAAATATCACAAACCCAGTTGAAAGCCATATTCAGTATAAAGCCAGATATTTCTTGAATGGGAAAAAAATAAATAAATGAATTTGTATTTGCTTTTTTTTAACTATAGGAAACTTGTAAAAAATAACAAAAAAAATTGATTTGGGATTACGAGAGGATATCAGAGGTCTTTCAAGGAAAAATTTTCAGCAATTCTTCCATTAAAAACCTAAAAAAACCTGCACAATTGTTTTTCATATACAAAATATTTGAGACCAGTTGCGTGCCGGGATTTTTGAGTGAAAAAGAATAAAATCAAACTTCCTGAATTAAAGTTTGCCTGCTTTTGTCTCCTGGGTGTGGGCTGGGGTGGGGGGGGAGTGTCGTGGATGAAGAAACTATGTCGTTTTGCATTCTTCTGGAGTTGGCTGCGGTTTACTGGACGCAGAGTATGGTAGTCCTCAACATATGACCGCAACGGAGCTCAAAATTAATGTTTCTAAGTGAGAAATTTGTTAAGTAAGGCTTGCCCCATTTTATGACTTTTCTCGCCACCTTCGTTAAGTGAATCCCTGCAGTTGTTAAATTAGTAACATGGTTGTTAAGTGAATCTGGCTTCCCCATCGCCTTTGCCTGTCAGAAGGTGGCAAACGGTGATCCCATGACCCCGGGACACTGCAACCGTCATAAATACGAGTCGGTTCTCAAGCATCCGAATGTAAGTCATGTCACCGTGGGGATGCTGCAATGGTGATAAGCGTGAAAAATGGTCCTAAGTAACATTTCAGTGCCGTTGTGACTTGGAACGGTCACTAACCGAACTCTTGTAAGTTGAGGACTACCCGTACAGAGGCCTGAAATCAGACTGGCAAAAGCTGGAGGTGCCTCCCAGCCGAAAACGGAGCTGCGGCAGGTAGGAAGGCAGCTGGGGTCCTCTTGGATCTCTCTCTGGAGGCCTCGGGAACATGCAGATCCGACCCCGGAAGAGGGTCCCAAGGTCCTTTCCCCACTGGCCCTGTAGGGACTCTCACCTCCAGGGATCAACCCTGATGTGGACCAGTTAATAGGGCCCCCTGCTATTTTGCTACCGGCGTCTCCGCACTGGATCAGCCTCACAGCCTCAGCGTGTTTCCCTCAGTCTTCCCCTGTCCGGAGAGAAAAGGCTCAAGGCTTTGAGATTCAGGGCCTTTAACAGCGTGTGTGTGGTGTGTGTGTGGAGGAGAGTCCTTCACTCCGCAGGCTGAACAGGGCTGGGGTCTTTGAGGTCCAAGCTTCCTTTAGCCAGCCCAGCCCAGGATTTCCCCCCACAAAGACCTGCCCACTGGAGGAGTCTTTCAGCCAGAGAGCCAAGAGCTGCCTGCCGGAAAAGCTTAGCCTCCTACGAGACAAACTCCCTCTGCCGAGAGCGGCCATTTTGCTCTCCGAGAGGCTGGCTGACAAAGGTCAGTCTGGAGTCCGGGGTGGGCCTCTTCCAGGCAGCAAAGGCTTCAGGCCTTCCCTGCTGGCTTCCTGGCTTCGTCTGTGGCCTTCAGGGGCAGCCGGCAGGAAAGTCTGCCTCTGGCCATCCCGTGGTGGTGGTGGGGCGATTGGCAAGACAAGGGAAGTGCGAGTGGGCTGCCAAGCATCCTGACCGCAATCGTGTTTGTGAGGGGGCTGCACAGCCATCACTTGGGGGCCCTGTTGCAAGTCCCTTCCTTCGGCACCGTATTATTCTTGCTCAATGAGTGGTCGTTAAGTGAGGACCACCTGTATATTCATCTGAACTGTGTACTGTGCTGAAACTGAGAAAAGTACCAAAGAGGCACTTATGTTCAGATTGTGAGTGAACAATGCATTGTGCTGTATACCGTTTCTTTCTGGGGTATTTGTGTTCACTACAGCCAAAAATTGCCAGGAGGGAGAAGAAGGGCTTTACATCTTTGAGCTGGTGAGCGTTTTGGGACGTCTTATTTCTCTGTTCAATGTCTAAAAGTTATAAAGGGACTCTTTGGCGAGATCATTATTTGCTATTAGTGTGTCACCTTCTTGGTTTTTCTGCGCCCTTTTCTTTTTGCTCTCCTTTCTCAGCTGATATGCCAGCCGTCTTCCTGGTTTATTTGCAAATTCAAAACGCCTCCATTCCACACGCTTCAGTTCAGTTTCCATTGCTCAGACTCTTCCCATGGATAATGGCTGATGTAGCAATTTAATGAGGTAGAATTTTAGGATCCATTGGTGTCTTTAACAATTCCGTCTCTTTATTTCTAAATGGATCCAATATCTTTGGCATCTTTTCTTCAGATTTCTTCTTTCTCAATAGTTGCATTGAGAAAAAGATTCCAACCTGTTTTTTTCTTCCCAGAAGAGTCTACCAATACTAAATGGTCCATCGTATTAAAAGTTCTTCTGTCGTTTACCCTGTGGGGTTTAATCACCATCAAACAGTTTATTTTCTAGATCACTACCTAATAAGCAATATTCTGGCCTTTGAGTCCCTCTGCTGTTCAAACACTAACCGATCCCAACACACTCTAGCAAAGTCAGTAATTTCAGACTTCCTGATTCTGATTTCATCGATTTCCCCTCCCTGCCTTTTGGCAATTAGGGAGGCTCCTAAATTTAAAGTTGTTTTTTTTTAAAAAGCATCCTATGGCCATAAAAAACTTATTTAGAGCTGTTAAGGCAAGAATACAAAATTAAGTGCCAAAGAAGTAGAAAGCGTGTTTAATTGTCCATTATCAAAGTATTTAGAAATAGCTTCATGACGACAGGAGTGATTGCCACTGGTCTGTAATCGTTGAGGTTCTGCATAGGGAACTTCTTTGGC
This sequence comes from Oxyrhabdium leporinum, assembly GCA_032468155.1. Lineage (NCBI taxonomy): Eukaryota > Metazoa > Chordata > Lepidosauria > Squamata > Cyclocoridae > Oxyrhabdium > Oxyrhabdium leporinum. The sequence continues at coordinate 9,556 of JANHFL010116705.1, forward strand.
GGTGGAACAATGGTGGAAGCCAATGGGACTCCAGTTTTCAATGCTCTGGACTGTCACAGTGCAAATTCAGGTAGCCCTCAGTGCCGCTGCGTGGCTCGTTTTCAGAGGGACTCTCAATATAAAAATATACATTATTCAATTAGTATTTCCTACGGACGGAATCTCTGAGGTCAGTCAAATTACCAGCAAATCAACTGACTTATAAAAAGAATCCCGTTTTTCCAGGTGCAAAGTATTTCTAAGAGCAAAATCATAGGCGACGGGACTACAGTCTTAAATGCTCTGGACTGTTACAGTGCAAATTCAGTTAGCCCTCAGCACTGCTGTGCGGCTCATTTTGAGAGGGTATAAACCCATCGGAGTAAACCGGCATGTAAATTTCTTGCGTACAAGCAGTCCTCCACGTATGACCACAATCGAGCCCCAAATCTTGTTGCTCAATGAGTTTTGCTATTTCTTGCCCACGGCTGTTCAGCGAATCACTGCCATTGTCATGTTAGTAACACGGTTCAACATGGTTTATGGAGATTCTCAGCCATTCAGGTCACGGTTGTCCCAAAGGTGCTTTTTCAAGAGGCAGCTGCACTTTCTTGCTTTTCCTGGAAGACGTTGTTCAGTGAATCTGACTCCCGCATTTACTTGGCTCATGGGAAGGTCACCAAAGGGCATCCCGTAACCCCAGGGTGCCGCAACCGTCATAAATAGGAGTCCGTTTTCAAGCATCTGAATTCCGATCACAAGACCGTGAGGATGCTGCAACCGTTGTAAGTCGTAATTCCCCCTTTTTAGCGCCATTGAAAGTTTGAACGGTCACTAAGGCAGTCATTGACTTCGTCCTTATTCGAGGTGGATAATTCTGCTGCAAGCCAATGTATCTCAAGGCCGAAGAGGGCCACGTCCTGGAATTAACCACCAAGCAGTAAACAGCCCAAGAGCAGAATAAACTATGCTGCGTCTCTGGATCCTCCTTCTCCTGAAAAAACACAAATAGGAGAGAAATATAGGACAAATTGGCACCCAGCAGCATTGGGGACTCCAGAACTCAAAATTGAGGACGAGGAGAGAGTGCTGAGCCCTGGGTCCTATTCAGGGGGTCCCAGAGGCGGGATTCCCAGGGAATCCAAGCATCGAGTAAGGCAAACGGGATGTCACTCGTCAACTTGTTCCTCATTCCTCAGCTGTACAGATCAGAGATGGGCAGTTCAAGATGGAGGTTTACATTTCCAAAGAGTTGCACGTTGAGTAGATAGCAATAGTCTACAGAGCTACAGTCAGAAAAATTCAAAACCTCACAAAAAGAGATATTGGCGATGTTTCAGGCTCTACAGGAGTCTAAGAAAAAGCCATAGTGAGATAAGGAAAGACATGGGGGAAGTGAGAAATGATAGGACGGAGATGAAAGAAAAAATTCAAAATATAGATGGAAAGCTTGAACACTTTCAGCAACTGATAGCAAAAAATGAGCAAGATATAATACAGGAGTTTTATAAGAAGGGGATATGACTGTGAGAAAAGTAGCAGAGGAAAAAATAATACTTGGAAAAAGGCAATCTACCAAAAGTTTTGAAAACGCTGAAGAACATGTTGAGTGAAAGAATAACAATGGCAGAAGTAGTTGAAGCGGTTAAAAGACAAAAAACCAATAAAATGCCAGGCCCAGATGGCCTACGAGCAGAAATTTACAAAGATCTACAAGACACTTTGAGTTTCTCAATGTTAGAGGTGTATAATGAGGTTTTATTAGAAGCCAAAAGACCAGATACATGGACAGAAGCGAATATCACCTTGATTCCAAAGAAGATTCCCTTTTAATACCAATAAAGAACTATAGGCCGATATCTCTATTAAATGCAGATTATAAAATATTTGCTTCAATAATCGCTGAAAGACTCAAAAGGGGGTTTTTAATTGGTTTTAATTTTTATGGGTTTTAATTTTTAAACGGGGTTTTAAAAGGGTTTTTAAGTTGTGA
>JANHFL010116922.1:0-11522 GCA_032468155.1 Oxyrhabdium leporinum
TTCGGCTTAACGGCGTCTTGAGGCAGACAGATCCCAAAGGACCCGCCCTCAATCCAGCGTTACCAAACCGGAAGTCCTTTTACGGTCTGTTTCTGTTGCTCCCTTCTGGGAAGAGGTTTTGAAGTATTTCTAGCAGGACTACCAGCAGGACAAGAAGCAATGGGTGGAAACTAATCAAGGAGAGAAGCAACCTGGAAATGTCTTAGCAGTGAGAACAATCAACCAATGGAATAGCTTGCCTTCAGACATTCTGGGTGCTCCATCACTGGAGGCTTTCCAAAAGAGATTTGACAGCTATTTGTCTGAAATGGTGTAGGGTCTCCATTGTATTTATGAAGGTTGCAGGGTCCTAGGGTCATGTAACCACCTTTTGCAAACTTCTGAAAAGCAAGGTCAAAGGGGAAGCCAGATTCATTTAACAACCATGTTCCTAACTTAACAACTGCCATGATTCACTTATGAAATGTGGCAAGAAAGGTCATAAAATAGGGCAAAATTCACTTTACAAATGTCTTATTTAGCAACAGAAATGTGGGTCTCAATTATGATCGTAATTCAAGGACTACCTGTGATAGGTACCACTTTGGTGGGAAAGTAACAGCGTTCCGTGCACCTTCGACCTATAGCCATACTGCCTGTATGAACACGAAAATTGTCTTGAGATAACGCTGACTCCCTCCACCAGGAAACGGAGATGAGAATTGGACACAACTGACAAGGAAAGCTTTTACCTTTCACTGTGCCTGTTCAGCTTGTTCAGCATCTTGACCACAAGATGGAGTTATGCAATTAATCTAAAACTTCAAAATTTACAAAACTCCAAGGTGCTAAAAAGGATTTCGTAGTAGATTTATCCAGACTCCTATAAAGTTCCCCCCTCCCAAAAAAAAACCTCCCCTAAATCTAACTCCTTGATTTGATTTTCCACAGATTCTACAGGAGCTGCCTCGTATTTGTTTGTCTCTGCAGGAAGCCCTTGATTCATGACTGTAATTGAGCTGACAATTATGGTTGTAAGTCATGACAGTCATTAAGTGGGTTAACACATTCTGTTAAAGCACTAACAGAAAAATAAGGCATTGTGATGATGCGGAACCTATAGCCTTTTCTTTTCCACTATAAGAAAAAAAATAAATAAACGCAAGCATTTTTAATAAATCACTGGATCGGTGTTATGTGCCCTTCTTGCTTCAAACACTCTACTATCATCCCAGGACCCAAGAAAGCCTCTATGGAGGAGCAGTTGCTCTGACACCTGTAGGTATGAAAACCTTTGAAAGGTTACTGCTGGCCCACCTGAAAATCATCACAGATCCGCTAATAGAACTCCTTGCAATTTTCCCACAACACAAATAGATTGGCAAATGATGTTAACATGGCACATTAATCAAACCTTGAAGGACTCTCGTGCTAAAATCCACTCTCATCTCTGCAGTTTTAAGCAGGTTCAGCTCCAGATTGTTCCGGCTGCACCATGGGGCCAGTTGTCCAACCTCCTGGCTAAATGCAGACTCATCGTCATCTCTAATGAGCCCAATGACTATTGCATCAATGATGGTTGTATGTTGTAATCTTTCCTAGCAGGGGTCCCCAACTCCCAGGCCATAACCTAGTACCTGGCTGTGTCCTATTGGGAACCAGGGTGTGTGGGCGTCAGCCCACTGCTTGCGTAAACTGAGCTGTGTGCATGTGCACATCAGTGGGCCACTTGTGTGACCTGGTTCCCCTCTCCCACCCACCCACCCCAGCCGGGCCGCCAAGCCACAAAGGTTGGCGACCACTATTTTATAGGATTGCAGCAAAATTGGTTCCCTCCCCATTTTATTCTTCAGCAAAACCTACTTTATCTGATCCTCTGTGCCAATGCAGAATGGGGCTCTATTAATGATCACGACTGGATTAAACAAGACTAGACAAAAGCTACTCGACAAGGAAATGACCGTACGTGAAAATTCCCCTGCCAAGATATACATTTCTAATCATTTCCTCACAGGTTGAAGTTTAAAGGTGAGGGCTGCCATGTACTAGAAGAATAAATAAACAACTCTTGATTTCAAAGTATATATAGATCGACAAAGCTCTGTTAGAACCTCTGGCTCTCTCTCTCAGCGTAGCTTGAGTTGTTGTCTTCTCCGATATCTGAAAACATTTCCAAAATGGTCCTTTTAATTTCATTCTTAATAGGGATACAGATGCTTGAGGCATTGGCTGTCTTTCTACCTCCTCAGGTTGTTTACCCACAGTGCAACTCTTCGGACGTAAAGGCTGCTGCGGAAGCGGCCATTAATAAGCTCAACGCACATCAGAACGAAGGTTATGTTTTAAGACTCCAACGTATTTTTGATGCCCAAGAAATACCTGAGGTAAGATCTCGTCCTTCTACTGACTTTTTTTTTTCTTTCCTTCCACTCAGCACCAACCACTCTGAATCGTGGTAGCACTGATGTATCTGGAGAGGAAAATAAAAGCTATAAAATCACTTAATAGCATGCAAGAGATACAGGCAGCTATCGTGCTATTCTTGAATCTGCAGGGCACCCCGATTCTGCTAGCCTAGATTTGATAGCCCTAATGCTTCACAGAATGAAGTAACTGATGTGTATTTGGTGGGAGATCTTGATACCTCTGGTCATTCCCACACCTGGTTTTGGTTAAATGGGACTGGGAAATACCTGTCCAAGACCTTCTGAGTTAAACCATTGAGATCCGGTTTCATGATAATGAATAGTCACTCATTGCTAGGATTAAAATAAATATTTTGCCATCTATGGCAAACCTTTTAGAGTAAACTGCGATTCTGAGGACACTGGGACCCTCTAAATTTGTTATAAAAAGCTCCATCATGTTTCAGTCTTTTTCTGCCTCCAACTCTCCAAATGAACAGGGTCCGTGATCGATATAACATTTTAAGATTCTCAGAGAAATAGGGAATTGGTGTTCTAAATTCAGAGAGGGAAATTTAAACAAAAGGGAATAAAGAAAAAAAAAGTCAGAAGTGGTTAAGTGAACCTTTTCCTAAGTTCCCCAAAGCAACCAAACAGCATTCACATATGCTGTGAAAGGCTCTATCCATGGCGACATTAAAATATTGGGAGATTCATCCTGAGGTCTATAAGTTCTCTTCCCTTTCATCAGAGAGTAAGTGGCAGCACTAGAATATCCGACCAGAGTTTCAAAACTTTTTGGCATGTGTACAATATTGTTAAGCAAGTTTAAAAAAAAAATTAGCCTTGCATCAAAAGACTGCCACAACTATGCTTATTGGAAAGCGAGATGGGTGGCGTATAATTGAAATAAATGTAGTTGGATACAGTGGAAGCTGCTGGATTTGCCTGAGAGAGCAGATGGTTTCTTGAGCTCAAGTAAGAATTGGTTGACCTGCTTAAGATGATGGACACCCTGCTTTGCCCTTTCAAGAGTTTTCCTTTGCTTGTCCGTAGCCGAATGGAAATACTTGTTTCTTCCTCGTTTTGGATGTGTTAGAAACCGACTGCCATGTCCTGAGCAGGAAATCGTGGAAAGAATGCAATATTAGACGGCCACACGAGACAGTAAGTAAGCAATCTACCTATTTAAGGAACGACCGATGGGATTTGGAAGGAAGCCAAATGTGGGTTTTGAATTGGTTTGCAAAGGCAGCTGAGGGAGTCACTCTGCCCTCCTTGTCATGTGGTAAACAAGCTAGTCTCTTCAGAATAGCCTTCACCATTTCCCCGTCTTGTCACTGGCGCCTTGGCATATCTATGTTCACAATAATTCTCTGTACTGAATTGCCATTTCAAATCAATAGCATTGTACACTTGAAATGAATTGGAAGGGAGGGAGACAAATGGATCCAACCTCCACTCACTGCAGGAACTAAACGGAAAGCCTTCTTGATAGAGGGCCCTCAAACCACCTGGTAAACCTATTCAGGGATAGAAAGATCTAATTTCCCTTGGCAGACCAGTTCCACTGTCTCACAGTTCTTACACTTGAGAAGGGTTTCCTAATATTCAGTTGGAATCCCATTCCTGCAACTTAAACTGGTCCTTCTATTTCCCTGGAAGGAGTGGAGGCAGTTCTTAGCCTTCTTCTAAGTGACCACCTTTTTGGTACCAAAGATGTCTTTGCCCACTTCCCACCCTCTCCCCCCACCCCCAGTCTTTTGTCAAACAAAACATTCACATCTCCTTCAAGGTCTTAATTTCAGAACTCCTAAGTATTCTTCTTGCCTTTTTCTGACATTTTTCCATTTGTCTAAATCCTCCTAAAAGTATACTAATTTTCTGCGATAATATTTTTGGCCTTTGGAACTTTGAGTTTGGTCTAAAGTAGAGACTCAATCAACTGGAACTGAAATCAGGAGAGTCTAGAGGCAATAAGAATCACAACACATCAGGACAATAAGTGAAAATGAACATTTCAGAATTACAGCAAAAGTGCGTGTTGTTTACTTTCCATGAAAGCATTCCATGGATGGTCCTCCTCAATCTTCTCTCTACTCTACTGAGTCTGTGGAATTGGTCATCTATGGTGCACAACTTGAGCACTTCCTAATAACTCCTAATATATTCTGCACTGCAAAGAGACTGTGAGCTTGTACAAAAGTAAGGGGGAAAGGTAGAAATATGGAAAGCAAGAAATGTGGCAAGTTTGATTCTCCTTGTTTTGGAAAGAAAATAAACTTGAGTCTAAGGTGTGGGGGGAAAAACTACAATGTTTGATTATGTATCATGGAATCATTGGTAACAGAAATAGGCAGCACTAACAAACGATTGTCTCTTGTTCCAGGTGTATGGTCAGTGCAAAGTAATAACTGAATTCAACGAGCATTCAAATGATTGGTACTTGCACAGTTATGAGTGTATTTTACAACCAGGTATGTATTTTCCATGTAGGTTTGCAAGAAAAGTCTATCCAAGCGCAGATGCCTCCCAACTGCATTTTTAAAACTGCATTATAGAAATTGAAAAAAGCAGATGCAGAAACCCCCAAATTAAATTTTAAAGCCATATTTCATTCTTCAGGGTATTTTGCAAAGACTTCTCCAGGCAGGCTCTAGGAATCAGACACAATGAAACAGAAGAGTGGGGGGGGGTGTTGTCAAATTGAATTTGTTGTGGGGGGTGGGGGGTTTGAAGTCTGATGCTAATTGATATAAGGAGGCAGACCCACCAGGGTCTATGACAATTCACTGCAGCCAACTGGCCCCAGCCAGCTTTCCACTGTCAACTCACTGCGGGACAAACTCGTCATAATCAACTCACCACAGGACAAAGGTTATACTAATATCAAAGAAATGGTAGAATAGAATCATTAAAGAAAGGATGCAAAAGGCGGGGCAGAATGAAATGTGAATGGCAGAAATTATTCTTCTTTAACTTATTTTAAATAATTAAATAGAACTGTTAAATTGTCCCACAGAGAGTTGTCCCATGGAAAGCTGATCATAGCAAGTTATCCAGCAGTGAGCTGGCCATGGCAAGTTGTCCCATTCCGAAAACCACCAAGCTCAGAGAGGACTAAGGACTCCATAGTGTGCGACTCTCACCTACAGACATTCTCTTCTAATGGTTCTTGCCTTCAGATTTGTACCCGGCTTCATTGGTTTCCTGCTATAGCGTGTTGTGTCAGGTTACTAAATAACTATGACCCCCATCAGACACAGGTTTCATAGAGGAGCTTAATTTTCAAGCTGATCCAAGCTTTCTGCATTTCAGTTCATTTAAATGTGCAAGCTCAAATTCAAATGCCCTGTCTCACCTTATTAAATAACACTTCTTTGCTTTTCTAAAGTTTCTAGATCGGTTATTGCTTCTTTTTGCCCCGATTGTCCACCGCCTGGAAATCCTTCTGAAGCCAATTTTCAGGAGACAGCAGCACAGACACTGGCCAAATTCAATGCTGAAAATAAGGAGAATAATTATTTTGCCATTCTCAGTGTCACCAAAGCCAGTTCACAGGTAAAGTTGAAAAAGAGTATTTTTCAGCCAGAAAGATGATGCTGTTGTAATTTGTATGAGGAGTGCCACAAAAGATAAGGCTTAGGCTAAACTCAGAAATTAAAAATAATGATTAAAATTGTTATTTTATAATTAATAATTAAATATTTAAATTATTTAATGAATTATTATTTTTTTAAATTTAGAAATTTAAGAAATAATCCCAGAAGTTCTCCAGGTCCTGGTGCTGAGAATTATGGGGTCCATTCTAGAGGGCATCAGGTTGATAAAGATTGGCAGGACGCCTAAGATTAGGAGGGGCACTTCCTGCAGACAATGTGACCCACCCTAACTCCTTGTCTATAACTTTTTACAGTGGGTTGTTGGTCCTTCCTACTTTGTGGAATACACCATCCAGGAGACTTCTTGTCCCAAAAATCCACCTGTCTCGGACATCACTCAATGTCCTTTCCTCCCCACTGAAGTCGCAGTAAGTATTCACCCACCTTGCATAAAATTGTTATTCTATATTCATCAGTGTCTGCAGGACTCAGTGGCTAAATTTATGCAATATTTAGACTGGTCTAAAATGAGACTGGATAGCATGTGGGAACACAGACATTATCTTAGTTTGTTGTATAAATCAAGGCATTATATTATACCATGCTGTAGGTTATTAGTTTGATCATAGCATTGTGGAAGGCTGAATCCTTCTTCTATCATATTAACAAGAGGTATATTTATTGAATAATTAACATGCCTCTAATATGCTAAGCAAATTATATGCAACTTTATATACCTATCCATGCATTACACAATATTTATTAGTGAAAAGGATGTCACTTACAATACTCTTCAAAGTTACACATTTCAATGTTCCACTGTGTTCCTAATCACCCATGTTTCTTGGCAGTAAAGTTAGTGGTAACACAGTTCATTTTCTGATTTTCTCTTAAAGTCCAGGAGATAAAAATAAAATAAAATAAGGAAAACTCACACAAAAGCTCATTGTTTAATGGATATTGACAGACTTGAACAATGGACCCTATCCAGCAAAATGAAATGTAATGTGGAGAAAATCAAAATTTTACACTTAGGCAAGAAAAACCAAAGGTACAAGTAGAGATTATGCAAAACCTGACTCAGAAACAGTAACTGTGAGAGGGACCTTGGAGTCCTAATGCAGGGGTGTCAATTTTGCCCTTGGGGGGCCTGAGTGGGCATGGCCTGTCATCGCGACTGACTGACTAGGTGTGGCTGGGGTGGGCTGGGACTGGGGTGGCATGGGCTGGTCCCTTGCCATCTCCGGGACAGCCTCACGGGACAATGGGCCTATTGCGGACTGAATCTGGCCCCTAGGCCGCGTGTTTGAAACATCTGTCTTAATAGATGATCACTTAAATATGAGTCAGCAGTGTGCATCAGCAGCCAAAAAGGCTAATACAATCCTTGGTTGCATAAACAGAGGCATAGAATCAAAATCACGTAAAGTGTTAATATCATTTTGTAATGCCTTGGTAAGACCACATTTCGAACACTGTATCCAGTTTTGGTCCCCACATTACAAAAAAGATCTTGAGACTTTGGATAAAAAGTGCAGAGAAGAGCAACTAAGATGATTAGGGGCCTAGAGACTAAAACATAAGAAGAACAGTTGCAGGGCCTGGGTATGGTCAGTCTAGAGGAAAGAAGTAATAGGGTGTGATGTGGTAGCAGTCTTCTAGTATTTGAGGGGCTGCCACAAAGACAAGGGGGTCAACTTATTTTCCAAAGCACCAGAAGGCAAAACAAGAAACATTGGATGGAAACTGACCAAGGAAAGAAGCAACCTAAAACTAAGAAGAAATTTTCCAACAGTGAGAAAACCAGTGGAACAGCTTATCTTCACACGTTGTAGGTGCTTTATCACTGGAGGTTTTTAAAAAGAGACTGAACAGCCGCTTGTCTGAAATGGTACAGGGTATCCCGCTTAGGAGTTGGACTAGAAGACCTCCAAAGTCCCTTCCAACTCTATTCTGATTGATTGATTGATTGATTGATTGATTGAACGAACGAACAAACAAACAAACAAACGAACAAATGAACGAATGAATGAATGGGCCTAATTAGCATCTTAGTCGGATATTCTTGAGAAGACTTTCCAGGCCAAAACCTTTAATACTGGTAATGAAATTTCAATGAGGATTAGGACTCCACTTTGCTCTGCCTTTGTTTTACAAGCTTGGTCAAGAGGAGAACCATTTATACTGCTTTTCCACTGCATATTAGAAAATCTGGGCAGGTTAATATTTTGCTTTTTGCTGAAGAACATTTTCTCTTTTGTTCTAGGTAAGAGGTCTATGCGAAGGCTCTGTGATGGACAATGGGTTAAAAAAATTTGTCAGTGTAAAATGCGATCTCTTCATACGTCCGGTAAGTTCCTCAGTCACCTATCCTCTGCAGAAAACATTCATTCCTGGGTTGAGGAACAATTTACTATTTAAAACTCATTGACTGGCTGGATTAAGCAGATAGAGTAAGATCTGCTGTAGAAGGCTATTGTTAATTACTTTTATAATGTTTTTTGTTATATTTCAGTTTTAGATTCTGCAAAATGCCTCTGGAATGAGGCAGCTTTAAAACTCTTAAAATAAAACACAATAAAGTAATAATTAATTATTAAATGAAATAGAAACAATTGAACAACATCCCCCACACCCCACAATTGAATAAGTACACAAGCAAGTTCGTAGGTAATTGTAACGGTATGTGGGAAAGGACTCAGTATTCTTTTAATTCTGTTAATCTAGCCTTAGAACTAAGGAAATGAAGTAGAATTAGCTCCCCTGGTTGGATTTACCTGGTAAGGCTGACAGTAATTAAAATCCACCTGTGAGGAAGTACAATTGGAAAGCTCTCCCCTTCTGCTCAGAGAGCAGAAGTTATGAACGCAGCTGTCTTAAACATTTCACAAAACAAGTAAGCACAATCTATAATTCACATAGGGTCAACCCCCTAAGCCAGTGGTCCTCAACCTTTTGGGCACCAGGGACCAGTTGTGTGGAGAGAGGTTTTTCCGTGGACCGGAGGGGGTGTGGTTTTGCATGCTGCCTGCATCCCGCAGATGGGGTTTCGTTTGTTTGCGTGGACTGGTTCCTGGCATGCTGTGGACTGGTCCACGGACCAGGGATTGGGAACTCCTGCCCTAAGCCACTTTTCTGTCTCTTTTGTCTTATTAGCCACCAGTTACAGATCAACAGACTCAAAAATCCACGTCTGAATCCCCACAGCTACAACATCCTTATCTCCCACTTAACATTACAGAGCAGAAGGAAACAGTGGGGCAGGTGATCTACCATTACCCTTGGAGCAAGCATGCCGTACCAGAAGCGCAGGAGCCCAATCCAACCTCTAGCCCCACTCTTGCTTCTCCAGAAGAGAAAGCCAATTCTCATTTGGCCAAGCCAGCCAAGCTTACTATTCCTCCCTTCCCCAGCGGGTTTTCACAATCAGCTGACTGCCCAGGAGACATTCTAGTAGATGTCTATGGCCTTGAACTGCCTTCACGGCCACAGGCTAAAACCTCCGAAGCAAAGAGTGATGTACAAAATTGAAAGTTTAATTCATAGGAAACAGAGCAAAACCTTTCATTACCAATAAGAATCTGGAAATGTGGACGTACAGAGGATTGATATATCTGAGCATATTAGAAAATCTTTTAGATATGAAAATAAATAAATCTTGGCAATTAAGCTCCCTTTTCATGTGTTCTTTGGTTGAAGTTTGACGTAGCAATGAAAGCCAAATTAATTATTCACACATTCTGCTATATTTCTATTCCAATGGAATTGGAAGAGAGAAAGAGAGAGACAGACGGATAGAGATAGAGGGTCAGTTCTCTTAGCATACTAAAGTATGAAATGTGGTTTCTAAATTCAACACATTAAGCTATAATTAAGCAAGTCACAATGTGACTTAGGTCAATATGTGAACACAGTCATTCCCTACTCTGATTTAAAGCAACCACAATGCACAAATAGGAAAAATAAGGCATTGTGGATGATGGGTACTTACAACCTCTTCTTTCCACTATGAGAACCAAAAAAAACAATAAAAATGATAACACTGGAAACAGAAGTAAGATAACTAAAATTATCCTGCATTCTGGTCATCCAATATTCTTTTTCTTTTATTGCCAAACTATTCAGACTGCAAAGTAAAAATGTTAGTATATGGAACCGCAAAATTTGGCTGTGGAGACCTATGCTTATCGGCTTGTTGCTTATATTTCTCATGAGCTTCTTTTAATGCTTTCTCCACATTTTGCCACCCACTTTTCAATCTCTCCATCCACTGTTCTAAGGAGACTGAAGTAGGCTTCTCAACTGGCAACTCAGGCATGGCTACGAATTCCTTTCCCGATGTGACCTGGAAAGGCGTCAGTCCCGTGGAACTATGGACTGCATTATTATATGCGAACTCCGCAAAGGCTAACAGCTCATCCCAACCCTCTTGTTGGTAATTTAAATAACACCTTAAATATTTTTCTACCATTGCATTCCCTTTCTCCGCCGCCCCATTAGTGGCAGGATGGAACCCTGAACTCAGTCCCTGGGCGGAGCCTATCATACTTAAAAATTCCCTCCAAAACTTTGCAACAAATTGCACCCCCCTATCAGAAATAATCCTCTTTGGAACCCCATGCAATCTATAAATGTGTTTGACGAACAACTTTGCCAACATCTTTGCAGAAGGCAAGCCTCTTAAGGCCACAAAATGGGCTTGCTTAGAGAATAAGTCAATCACTGTCCAAATCGTCATTTTTCCTCCACTCTCGGGCAACTCGACAATAAAATCCATGGCAATCTCCTCCCAAGGCCTCGTAGGGGTCGCCACCGACTGTAGCAACCCTGGAGGTTTTCCAGTTCGATGCTTACTAGTGGCACAAATGGAGCAAGATTTCACGTAATCCTCTATATCCGACTTCATCTTTGGCCACCAAAACTGTCTTCTTACTAAATGCAAAGTTTTTAAAAACCCAAAATGACCCCCCAGACGTGAATCATGACTTCTCTCCAATATCATCAATTTCATCTCCGCAGGCACGTAAAGCTTCGATCCCTTCCAAGCTAGGCCATCTCTCAAGGTTAGATCCGCTCGGTTTTCCTTGAACCACGTATCGGCTTCTAAAGCCGACTTCATCTCTCGCTGCAATCTTTCATCAGGCATCTCAACCTTCCGGGCTTGGGACCTCGTGGTCACGCTAGCCAACAACTCTTTATCTGAAATTATCGGATGCACCATCTGTTTCAATTGGCTATTAAACTGCGGCTTACGCGACAATGCATCGGCCAATAAGTTCTTCCCCCCTGGGATATATTTCATTCGGAATTTAAACCGGTTGAAGAACTGTGCCCATCGCACTTGTTTAGGAGACAACTTTCTTGGATTCCTTAACGCTTCTAGATTTTTGTGGTCAGTCCATACTTCGAAGGGTTGAGTCGCTCCTTCTAGGAATTGGCGCCAGGATGACAATGCCCATTTAATGGCAAAGGCTTCCTTTTCCCATACCGCCCATCGCCGTTCAGGATCCGTCAATTTCTTGGACACGTACGCACA
>JANHFL010117233.1:0-11516 GCA_032468155.1 Oxyrhabdium leporinum
GTTATGTGAGCCACGCCTGATTTTACAAACTTTTTTTAAAACCGTAGATGTCAAGTGAATAACTTGGAGCTGATAAGTGATTCATGTGGCTGTTGAGCAAATCCACTTCCCCATTAATTTTGCTTGTCCAAAGCTGACTGAGGAAATCTCAAATGAGGACCACACAAATCCAGAATGCTACAACCATTGTGAATACATGCTGTTTCTCCAGGGCTCGAATTCTGGTCATTGATTGTAGGAATGCTGCAACGGTCATAAGTGTGAGAACCAGCTGTAAGTCCCTTTTTCAGCGCCATTGTAACTTCAAAAGGTTGCTAAATGAATGGTTGTATGTTTATATATAATGGCTATGTAAATGTTTTAAATAAATAAAATTCAGTCAGGAGTCGTCAGTACACAGACTAGATGGTACTGAGGAAAATGATCTTTGGGCCCTAAATCTTCTAGGAAGCTATTTTACCTTAAATTGGATTCACTAACTCACAGAAAGCCACTACAGGCTATCAGTACAGTTATTGTGTAATCCTAGTAGCAACTGGAAAGAGATGTTAATGTATCAATTACAGCTTCACTAGTTAAGCTATCCTGATCCAGACAGAATTATAGCTAGCATACCAGGGGCATTAAGCATTGAGGCATGGACTGCAATGAAAGACGAAACCCAAATTATACACCTGCTCCTTTACAGAAGGGTTTCACAAATTGTAATGTGTGTTTCCCTAGGGGAGGTGAAGGCAATCCAGGGGAGGTTTGAAGAACCTTTTAGCTGCATTGTTACAATAAATCCACCTTTCCCACACCTTCATTATATTGCTTTCATTGTTCATCTGTGTTCATTTCAATGTTTGGATTTTTAGGGGAAATGTGCACATTAAGGTTATGCCAAAGGGAGGTGCAATGGCAAAAAAAAATTAGGAATCCCTGCTTTAGAGGAAATACTGCTTCCTCCAGAATAAATGGCCTACTTAATTCTCAGGCTTAAGAACCATCTATTGTATTTATAATCGCTACACCAAGCAATATCGGTAGGAACATGCTCTTTTCATCACTCTGGTGAACCCAGAATCATGATGTTGCACTGCAAATTCCATTCCACTGCACTACAAACTCATGGCACACATATAAAAGGGGTGGGGTTTGCACCACAATTACACAATACTGCTTTCATTAAGCTGCCATACCGAAAGACGTTGCTGTATGTTACCTGAACTGTGTGCTGCAGCAGCCAAAAAAGCCAATGCAGTCCTAGGCTGTATTAACAGAGGGATAGACTCAAGATCACGTGAAGTGTTAGTACCACTGTATTATGCCTCGGTAAGACCACACTTAGAATCTTGCATCCAGTTTTGGTCACCACGATACAAAAAAGATGTCGAGATTCTAGAAAGAGTGCAGAGGACAGCAACAAAGATGATTAACAGAATAACAGAGTTGGGAGGGACCTTGGAGATCTTCTAGTGACTAGTCCAACCCCCTGCTTAGGCAGAAAACCCTATACCATTTCAAACAAATAGTTGTCTAATGTCTTCTTAAAAACTTCCAGTGTTGGAACTTCTGGAGGCAAGTTGTGTCACTGATCGCTTTAACTGTCAGGAAGTTAGGGGACTGGATTAGGAAACTGGAGGCTAAAACATATAACGAACTGTTGCAGGAATTGGGTATGTCTAGTTCAGAGTTTCCCAACCGGGGGTGCAAAACTTGGGTTTAGAAGTTTCAAACTTATAGTGCATATGCATAATGATATGCATATAATTATTTACTTTTGTAAGAGGTGCAAGAATATATCAGATGCATTCTAGGGGTGCGGGGTATAGAAAAGGTTGGGAACCCCTGGTCTAGTTTAATGAAAAGAAGGACTGGGGGTGACATGATAGCAATGTTCCAATGTCTAAGGGACTGCCACAAGGAAGAGTGAGTCAGCCTATTCTCCAAAGCACCTGAAGGCAGAACAAAAAGCAATAAATGGAAACCAATCAAGGAAAGAAACAACCTGGAACTAAGGAGAAATTTCCTGACAGAACAAGTAATCAGTGGAACAAACGATTTGCCTTCGGAAGTTGTGGGTGGTCCAATACTGAGGGGTTTTAAGAGGAGGTTGAACAACCATTTATCTGAAATAGTATAGTCTCTCCTGCTTGAGCAGGGGGTTGAAACAGAAGACCTCCAAGGTTCCTTCCGACTCTATTATTCTTAGTCCATATTCAAATCTACTTTGTCATGTCTATGCAACTTTCAAGGTCTCACTGTCTCATTTGAGAGACAGAATTTAATCACATCAACGTACTGATGCCATAGCATTCAAATCTCCAGACGTTCAGATAAAGGTTTCATACAGATATTGGACATAAGAACAGAATCCAAAAGTCCCCACAACACAAGCACCATAGATTCAAACAGATCTCCCACTGCCCCTCTCTGATGCAATCCTACAGGTAGAAATGAAATATGTGACATTAGCTGAGTTCACCTTACACACATACCCCCAGGTAAATAGCCATGGACTACATAATGCATTTTTTTAATTTTTGCACAAACACTAAACTGTACATTCATGACACAAGCAGGGGTCACACAATGTTGACCAATAGCCATAATAAAGTAAGTCAGGTAGGTAATTGTTGCATAAATGATCTGACAGGCAGGCAGTTTAGTATTATTGTATACAAAAAAAGTCAACGAATGAGGGGTCCTTGGTGCTCTCTGAGGTTGTTTGTTTTCTTGGAGACGTTTCATTATCCAGATTAGCTAACATTATAAATGCTAGTAAGGGATGGGGTTTGCTGCCAGTTTATATTACGGTGCCTTGTTCTGTCAGTATTGGTGGGATTGGTCTTGAAGGTTCTTTGATTGGGCTGTTTATTGTTAGCTTGTTTGACAGTTCCTTGATTGGGGTATTGCTTACTTCTTGACTGTTGGTCAGATGTTAATTTTGGACTTAATCTATGCTTATCTGGGAATTGATTGCTGGTGGGGAGGTGTTTGGGTCTTTTTGCTCCCTTTTTGGTTTGTTGATTGTCTCTTTTGCATAATATGTACATTGTTTATGTCTATGTCTATTGATGGCTAATTTGTCAGAGTGCCAAACTTCTAGAAATTCTCTAGTGATTTTAGGCTTGGCTTGGTCTAAGATGGTCACAGTTTCCCAGTTGAAACTATGGTTAAGTCTGTCCATGCGTTGTGAAATTAACAAGTTTTAATGTATCTTCTGACTGCTAGCTGGTATTCATGGATGCATTCTGCCAGTCTTCTGCCTTCTTGTCCTACATAATAGCTGTTGCAGTCAATATACCGTATGTTGGAGATGACTCCTGTTTTTTCTTCTGGGGTTGCTTGGTCTTTTGGTTTATCTAGGATGTTTTGGAGGGCTTTATTTGGCTTGTGTGTTACACTGATTCCATGTGGTTGTAACTGTCTGTTGGTGGTTTCTGAGATGTTTTTGATGTATGGCAGTGTTATTCTTTTTACTGCCTGCATTGGTTGTATTATATTGAGTTGAGTGGTCAGGCACTTTTTGATGAAGTTTCGTGGATATCCATTTTACTGAAAGATGTTGTATAGATGCTCTTTTTCCTTTGCTGTTCAGAGTTGCTACAGCGTGCTTGTGCTCATCTAAATAAGCTTCTTACCGTAGCTTTTCTTATGGGAGTTTGGGTTATTGCTTTGACAGTGGAGCACTTGATTGGTGTTGGTGGCTTTTCGGTACACCTGTGTTTATAGTTTACCATACATCAAAAACATTTCAGAAACCATCAATAGACTACTAATAGAGCATAGATTAACTCCAAGATTAACAGTAGACTAACAATCAATAAACAAACGATACCCCAATCAAGGAACTGCCCAATGAAAGAAACTCCCACCACTCTCATCAAACACTGACAGGGCAAGCCACTAGCAAATAAACTGAGAGCAAACCCTACTCCTTACCACACTGATGATGTTAGCTAGTTTGGTCAATGAAACATCTGCAAGAAAACAACCAAGTCAGAGAGCACTAAGGACCCCACATTTCAATCCTGAACTACAAATATTCTCCTTTACTGGTACTATATAGGGGTGATAAATAATAATACTGTATATTAGAGGTGTAGACTCTTTGAGAGCTGTATACAACGAAATTTTATTGTAATGTATGTTAATTAGTGTACATTCAAAGTGACAATAAAGTTATTCTAAGTTCTTCTAAATGCTTCAGAAAGCATGCAAAAGGGAAAAATTTGCCTGCAGGTACACTTCCACCAAGGAACAACTTTTCTTTCTACATTAATGACTACGACAGCATGTTCTACCTATTGGTGTGAGATACAAACCTCCAATTCATTGCACAGCTGGATGGAAAAATAGCCCAAGAAAGTGGGCGAAAATAATACAGCTCAGATTAAGCAAATATCAGCACACCATAGCAAAAACAAGGAATAGTTGGAACTAACCATCACACCAGAGTACATGGAGAGGCTGGCCACCCCCATCATGATTACTTCTCATAGACATGCCAGAAAAAGAGAAACCAAACTCCAAACCAAACTCCTCAAACTCAACCCCAGAATCAAAGAGGCACCAGAGCCTGAACGAGTGATCAACATGTCTAGTCATCCACTATCTATTGCAGAATACGATATTCTACAGAAAGGTCTCAATTATAACACAGATAATGCTGGAATTCTGTGAAGCCTTACAAGTATTGGACTTCCCACAGGGAGCCCAAGAAAACATCAGACAAACCATTATACCACAGAGCAGATGATAACAACAAAATCAACTCACAGCAGAGAATAGAGCAGCCCTCACAAACCAGACTATCATCCTCCTACCAGCAGACAAAGGCAGAACCATAGTTATTATAGACAGATCATAATATATACAAAAAGCAAAACAATTACTACAAGATAAACTTACATCCCAGTGAACACTAACACAATACAGAAACTAGGCAACTGGATCAAGGAAACTCTCAGCGACCACATCAAGAAAGGCCAAATTACCAAAGTGGATGAGAAGCAGTGAAGTCACCCTCCTATGCTTCTAAGGATGCCCCAAAATACATAAGCCTGACATACCTCTCTGTCCAATTATATAATTACCAGGGATCTTACTTACAACATTACAAAAGAATTAACAAAAAAGCTTGGGCACCTCACAAAGGAAAGAAAACAATCAACTCCCTACTACAGCGCCTTCAAACAATCAAAGATATGTCTATTAGCGAGGACAAAGTCCTGGTCTCATTTGATGTCACAGCCCTTTTCACGTCCATAGACCTAGACTTAACCAAATACACGAAGACTGAAACACTCACTCACTCTGCCTAACTACATTCTCCAATTTGATGAACAAACTTATCAACAAATTAAAGCTACATCTTTGGGATCACTACTTTCAGGACTTATTGTGAAAGTGATAATGGAACATCTGGAAATGATAGCATTCCCACAAATACGACCCAATATATGGATCAGATATGTAGACAACACCTACATCATAATATTTAAAAAGGAGCAATTAGAGAACATCCACAAAACTAATCAACAACATCTTCAAAGGAATCTACTTTATCAGAGAAGAAGAAAACAACTCACTATCCTTTCTGGATATCCTGGTCAGTAGAGACCACAATGGCAAAATAGAAGCAATGGTGTACTGAAAACCACCCGCACCAATCAAATATTCTCCTTTATTGGTATCAAACCTAGCAATGGTTGCTTAACAATTCTTCAACATTTCTGAATCCAAATTCAAAAAATACCCAATAACCAGGCTGAGTTTATATAAACATCTCAAAATACTGAACTCTTGCATCCTTTCCTCCCCTCCTTGCACATGGAACCTTGCAAACTTTCCTTCACTCCTAACAAACCCACTAATCAAATCTATTTACAGATCTCTCTAGATTGCTAAATTCTCTCATACTTCTTCACATCCACTGAAGTTACAGAAAAATAAAACAAACCTATTTAGGCCACCCATAAGTGCAATCAGTTTTCCAAGACCAGGTTGGCATTACAGGTAGTCCTCGACTTAAGACCACAATTGAGCCCAAAATTTCTGTTGTTAAGTGAAACATTTGTTAAGTGAATTTTGCCCCATTTTATGACCTTTCGTGCCACAGTTGTTAAGTGAATCGCTGCAGTTGTTAAGTTAGTCCCCTGGTTTCCCCCATTGACTTTGTTTGTCAGAAGGTTGCAAAAGGGGATCACATGACCCTGGGACACAGCAATGGTCACAAGTATGAACCAGTTGCCAAGTATCTGAATTTTGATCACGTGATCATGGGGATGCTGCAAAGGTCTAACTCTGAAAAACAGTCATAAGTCACTTTTTTTCAGTACCGTTGTAACTTTGAACTGTCACTAAGTGAACTGCTGTAAGTGGAGGACTATCTGTACTTGGTGTAGAGGCAGTTTGGTGCAGTGGTTTAAGTGCTGTCATATAAAGCAGGAGACCAAGCGTTCCAGTCCCACCTTAGGTATGAAAAACCAGGTGGGTGACTTTGGGCCAGTCACTCTTCTCTCCATCCAACCCTCACAGTGAGGGTTGTGGGGAAAATAGGAAGAGGAATGACTATTAGCTGTGTTTGCTGTCTTGAATATACAGAAGGCAGGATAAAAATCTAATAAAAACAACCAAACCCAAATCTTGTGTCCTAGAAAGATTTTGATCTCACATCTGGCTGGCCCGTTGCCCATGAAAAGAACAAGCAAACAAATTACCAAACCCAAGTCTTCTGTCGCAGAAAGATTTTCATCTCAAGTCTGGCTGGCCCAACGCCTACGGAAAAACAACCTAAGCCTGCAGCACCATTTGAAGAAGCTTCTGAGAACCCGGGAAGCAATTCCTCCTCCGTTCTTGAGGCAGGGCTCCTGAGAAGGACCGCTTCAATTCCAGGCCTGGAGTTGCAAAAGAGAAAGAGAGAGGAGGAGGAGGATGCAGGAAAAGACCAGGAAAGACCCGAGTAGGAAACCGGCGACATTGGCCACCCCCAAACCTCCTGCACCCCGTCCCTTGGGAGGCCGGGAGGGGAGGATCTGCACCAAAACGGACGAAAGGAAGCCCCCTTCCGTATCAGGGGGATGTGCCTCACCCTCCGCCCCTTCGAGGGGCATCACGAGTGGAGCAGCCAGCCGCGTTCGCCTTCCTCTCCCTGGCAAAGAGAGCGCCATGCCCCTGAATCCCTTCCTCCAGAGCGGGCTTTCCACTCTATGATCACCGGACGAGCCCTCCACCACTTCCTTGGAGCCTGGCAGGTTTCTGCTCCCTTCCTTACCTGCGGCCGAGCTCAGCGCGGAGGCCGCCGCATCCCTTGGTCCTTGCCGTCCGTTCGCCCTAATAGCGGAAACGCCGCGCGCCCCGAGGCCTGCCACAGGGAAGCAGCGACGACGACGACGGCGGCGCCGCGGGGACAAACTTCGTCCAACCGCCTCCGCGCCTGGCAACCCGGCTCGCCCCGCCCTCCCTCCTTCTCGGGAATGGGGAATCAGGGTTTTGACGTCATCAGCCTTTGCGAAGTTGCGCGCGCCTTCTCAAAGTTCTCCGCTCCTCGACGTTTGTGCCGCTCGGAATCTGGGCGAAAAAAATAAAGGCGCCGACTGGCGAGTCACAACCTGGTACAGGTAGCATCCTCGACTCACAACAGTCCTTTTAGTGACCGTTCGAAGTTACAAGAGCACTTATGACCGTGGCAGCATCCCCATGATCACGTAATTTACATTGGGATGCTTGACAACTGACAAATATTTATGATGGTTGTGTGTGATCATCTTTTGCGACTTTCTGACAAGCAAAGACGATGGGGAAGCCAGATTCACTTAACAGTCAGGTGACTAACTTAACAACGGTGGCACAAAAGATGGTAAAATGGGGCCAAACTCACTCAACAAGTGTCTCACTTAACAACAGAAATGTTGGGCTCAATTGTGGTCTTAAGTCGAGGACTACCTGTAAATGTGTCGGGGACTGGGCTCAGTTTGTCTCAGTCCTTGGAAATGTTTGGATGTTATTTATAGCAATAGCACTTAGACTTAGAATAACTTTATTGTCACTTTGAATGTACACTAATCGGTATATATTTGTTGTTATTTGTCGCGTAGAAAATTGAAATATTTTAGGATATACTAAAAATCCAGAATATTTTCCCTAAAAGAGAAATAGAAACTCAGAGAGGCAGAAACTCAGCCCCCCATCTTTGTTAATCGGCCATTAAGGCCTGAGCCAGTCTGTTCTACATAACAAAAGATCTACTTCCTTCAGGCAGAGCCATATAATTGCCCTCTACCCATCTCAGCATATGGCACCTGGGAAGATTACATCACCCAGCAAGATTCAACCAAGCTACCCCTGCAAGGCCCCATGGGAGTCTGACAACCAATCAGGATACTCTTCCTGGGCCCCAGGAAGTTCAAAGCCAGAGGGGGTATAAAAACCAAGGGACTCTCAGCATTTCTCCCCTTTTTTTTCTGCCAGGATTTCAAACCGTGTGATCCCTTCTTCTGTTCAGGAACTCAAACCATGTGGTCCTGCTGTCCACCATTAAAACCATCCTTCTAAGCAATCTCCATGTTTCCAGTGTCTTTTTCCCACTTGGAATTGAACCCAGAAGGATATTTCTTTCCACATTAATAAATCAGCAACAAATGTGTACTTTATAATGCATTGTTCTCTCTGTTAAATGGGGAGTCACCAGTTTCACCTGCATCCCAGGTTGTATTTTGGGTTTGATGCCATTTTTAAAAAATCTTAAATAAAAAATTATTGGAGCTTGGCTGGGGTAGAAACCATTACAGTAGCTTAGGAATCATAGAATCATAGGGCTGAAAGGGACTTGGGAGGTCTTCTAGTCTAGCCACTTGTCCAAGGTAAGAGTTCTTATTGCATCCACAACTCTTCCTCAAAACCAACAAGACAAAATATCTAGAGAAGCCTAGTTTTGTCTCTCCGTGCAGCCAGTAGGTTAATCCTATATTAACATTCATTTATATTCACACTACGTTACAGACTCAGAGATACTATCTATTGAAATGTGAAACTATCCCAGGCCTGCTCAGTGTTAAAATGACCCTCCCCTGTCCCAGTGCTGTTGGATTTTTTTGTGTTCACACATTTTGTGTCACACAAACACTGACATTGATCCAGTTCATTGTGTTGGATGAGCATATGAATACGTATATGCAATGTATACCAGCGAGAACATATTATATATCAGTTTATTTGCAGTAGGTCTTTAGTCAAATGTACAATGAGTCTCTGAGCTGGAATTGACCAGTGCATTATTATTAGACACAGTAGGCAAGATAGAGCTACTTCATTTCAAGACGCCTTTCTCTCAGCAGCAGATTACACCTTCCCATCAAGGAAGCATTACTCTGTGCAATCCTGTGTTTTCTCTGAGCTTGGTTGTTTGCTTTAGTCATCAGCCATCAACAGACACATAAAGGTACACCACATTGGATACCATTCAAAAGAGACAATAAAAGAGTTAAAGCAGAAACAGAAAAACCAGAACACATCAGGTGCAGTGGCTAAGGTGTGCCCTGAAAGTCCCTGTAGGTGATATTTCCTCAAGGGGAGAACATTTCATAAAGTATCTCTTCCTGAGTGCACTTGATGGATAGATTCAATTCTATCTCACTGAAAGGAAAACCAACTCCTGTGCCTAACGTGGCCATTTTGACAAGGATGCTGATACGCAACGTCCGTGGACAAAACCTAATATAGCTCAACTTGGAACTGGTTGTCCAATTGGTTTTCTCTGCTACATAGCTACTCTGGGGGGGAAATCGGGGAAGGATTGTAAGTGAAAGAATGAGAGCGGTTATTTCTTTGCCTCTTCCCAACACATTTATGTTGCTAAGCAAAATGGTTGCTGAGTGAGTCACACTTGATTTTGATCTTTTGGCCATGGTTGCTAAATGAATCACTGTAGTTTGTTAAGTGAATCATATGGTTGTTAAGATAAGGCAGTTTCCCTCACTGACCAACTGCAAAAGTCACAAATAGCTATCACATGACTCAGGAACAATGCAACCATTGTAAATACTTGATGTTTGCCAAATGTCCAAATTCTGATCATGTGACTGTGGGAATGTTGCAACAGTTGTAAGTGTGAGGACCGGTCATAAGTCACTTTTTCAGTGCCATTGTAACCAAACAGTTGCAAAAGGATGGCTACCTGCATTGTAATGTACTGAGAACAATCAACATTAGCGTAACTGAACAGATTCTTCTGGGATCCTTAATGCTAACTGGAGATTCAGGATTAGTCTCAACTTGAATGATAGAGAAACTCCCTCCTGACTAAGTAATTGGTAAACAGTGCTGGAAACTCTCTCCCTTGGCAGAAATCAGACAAATGCAGTTGTGAAAAGTCTACATTTATTTATTTATTTATAATGTGTCAAACAAAAAACGAAAACATGAATAATATAAAAATAAAATGACAGGGATGATAGGCACACAAGTGCACTTATGCACGCCACATTTAGGGACCTCTTAAATATGAACTGAGGTCCACAGAAGTCAATTTGTGACTAAAACTGTGAAAATTTGTAGCTGAGACAATTGAATCAGGTAGAGCGTTCCAGACTTTGACAACTCTATTACAGAAATTGTATTTTTTACAGTCAAGTTTAGAACGGTTTACACTGAATTTAAAACGGTTGTTTGCGCACGTATTGTTGCGATTAAAACAGAAAAAGTCATTTACAGGTAAAACATTACTATGTACAATTTTGTATGCAATACCTAAGTCCGACTGCAAGCGACGCTGTTCCAGGTTATCCAAACCAAGAATTTCAAGCCTAGTAACCTAGGGAATTCGATTATGTACAGAAGAGTGCAAAATGTTTCTCATAAAGTATTTCTGAACCCGCTCGATTGTGCTAATATCAGATATATGGTAGGGGTCCCAAACAATTGAACAGTACTCCAAGATTGGTCTAGCATAAGTTTTATAAGTCTAGTTAGCAATACAATGTTTCCAGAAAAGAAACTTCATACATAATCCCAACTACTTAAAAGCTCTATGCAATTCCAGCTACTCCTGCCATCTGCTGTAGGGGAAACAGTGCAGCCAACAAGCTCTGTATTTACAACACAGAGAATTGCAGGCTAACGCGCCTTCTCTCTTTCCATCATCATCTTTCTTCTTTCTTGCATCATCAGTTTCCAAGAATCTCTTGCAGTGGGTTTCCAGTAAATATCGTGACGGGCCTCACCTTAAAGTGCCAAGCACCAATTAATGGCTCTAGTCAGTGTTCTGAAGGCAACTCTTACTAAACCAAATGAAGGCTAAACTAAACCAATATACGTGTCCCAGGATAATGTTGAAGGACTCTGCTAGAGAGAAGTTCCCTGAGAGTCCAAAAACTTGGAAGACTAAATCTCTGTGTCAGCGTTCCAATGAAACCCCCCATTGTCCATTCAGCTCTCGGAAACAAAGTTCATCCGAGTAAGAATTTATTGAAGAAGTCATATTGGCACATCTGGGAAAACCTGAATCTGAAAGTTTCAGGTTTTCCCTCCCC
>JANHFL010117713.1:0-11502 GCA_032468155.1 Oxyrhabdium leporinum
AGTGGGATTTGAACCGCTAGATTGAATCAGCAGAAGTGGCCTGCAGTTCAACACTCTAACCACTGCGCCACCTATCTTGAGATCCTGCCATTTTCCCTGTCCTCTTTTATGGAAAATCTATGGGCTGCTATTTTGAGTCTCTTCCTTATACTTCCTCTTTTCCCAGGGCTGAGATTTCATTCACTGTCTCTTTTGCATTCCTTCCTATCTTTGCTCCCTTCTCCATGTAAAGTTGGAAGCTTCCATTCCTGCCTTGAGCAATCAGAGGAAAGGTAGAATATAACATGCTTTTTTCCCTTCCTTTTTATGCTTTTGAATTATACCCGTATTAGGACTGTAATGTCCCAGTTTAGCTTCCTAGCTCCCCTCTTGAGTACGATAGTCCTCGACATACGACCATTACAGAGCCTACCCATTATGGTCATGTGTTGTGAAAATCATATAAACTGAGCCCATCATGTGACTCACCCAGTTTTATAACATTTTTCTGGTGGTCATTAAGCAAATCACCACAGTCGTTAAGTGAATCTGCGGTCATTAAGCAAACCAGCGGTTCACTATGGGTACCGTTCTGCCGAAAACCGAAAGTGCCAATTTTAAGGAAAATGGTTGTAAAACACGGTCACGACTACAGGACACTGAAAACAACTGTAAATGTAGCCGTGTTGCTGAAGATGTTGAATTCGGGTTGTAAATCTCCTTTTAGGGGCTGGTCGTAACTCTGAACGCTCGTAAGTCGAGGATTGCCTGTATAAGTTTTCAAAATTCAGTGATTAATTCTTTAATTTCCAGCTCTATGCCTTCTTTTATTTGACTGCGTTAGCCTTGGACCACAATGCAGTGTTAACTAACGGCAGTTATGGCCCACCTGCTGGTGTTTCACTGTTCCCAGGTGCCTTCAAGCTCTCCTCTGGGGCTGGAGAAGCTGCCCCACGTTCCTTCAGTTCATTCTTGCGTTCACGGGCCTTCGGTTGGCCCTCGGGCTCCCTGCGAACTCGCCTCTTGGGTGAAGACTGGGCACCGCGAGCCAGGCTTGACCGATGTGAAGTGCTGGGTCCCGGGCTTGGCGAGGCTGGGCGCTGTTTGGTCACAGCCGGCAAGGCTGGCTTGGGCTTGGGGCTTGGGCTGCCAAAGGGAAGCATAGAGGAGCTGGCATTAAAGACAAGGAGGGGGAAACAGCCAGTCCTATCCTGGAGACCCTTCCTGGAGCTGTAGTTGACAAAACAGCTTTCCAATGATATGATTTCCAGGGAGAATTCATGCCTAGGATCTAACATCATCATCTCAGCAGGAACAACATGCTGCAAAAAAAACCCCCCACCTGAAGTCCTGGTAAAATTTGCAATTGTCCATTTCAACCCTTCCCAACCAGCTGACTTGTGTTGCATCCGACATTCTGACTGCACAAAGCTCCCAGCTTCGTTTGCAAAAGGTGCTTCAGAGCTTGGAGATATGTGAATCGAAAACTGTCCTGCAATCCTAGGAAGAGATGCAGTTGCTCTAAAGGGCTGCAGATTGAGGCTGCCTTCATAGCTCTGGATGCAACGAAGCATCTTTTCTGAATTATGTCCAAAAACTCAGAATTATTGGAATGATTCCCTGTAATTTCGACGGCTCCTGTGATAGATTGTACAAAATGGAATTATCATCCTAATAGGGAGGGTTATGAAGTTAGGAAAAAAGAGCATTATTGCAAATCGAGGTATTCTTGGTAGGCAGCTTCATCCATATAGGCATGGCCGCCATCTTGAATTTTGAGGAATGGAATGGAGTGGTTGGCGGAGTGGAGTGAAGTAAAGTAGATAGAGTAGAGTAGAATAGAATAGAATAGAATAGAATAGAATAGAATCTATTGGTTTAGTCATTTGACTACATTAAAAGTATAAAGCTAATATATATATAAGTAGATGCAAAGAAAACAATAGGATGTGTTCACAGCAAGCCATCCCCCTTACAATTAACTCCAATCTCATCTAAATATTCTGCCCTCTTTGAAATCTTCTTTGATATACATCTCCCATAATCGGACATGATTGCAAAGTTGGGTTCCCAAATCCCATTTAGTCAGTGCTAAATTAATTCTGCATCTCATCAAGATCCTTGTGACTTCTTACCTGCCTACGGGTACATGCAGCTGACGTGCCTGGCCAGAAGGCGTAGAGTGGCGTTTGCGGAGGGCTAAGGCACTCTTTTCTTGGGCGTTTTCCCGATCCTTGTCTTTCTTTTCTTTCTTTTTCTGATGCTGAGAATAGGAGAAGAAAGAACCATAAAGCAGAACCCATTTTGATGGCTGAGAAGCAGTTCTCCAGAACTCTGGGCCAAATCAATTCACAGTAACCTCATCCTCAAGGTCACCACAGTTCTCTGCCCAACAGGCAGGTTGAAAATGAGATGTAGTCCCCCCACATCTGGAGGAGGGGACAGCAGGTTAAGCTCCTGCAGCACTCAAGACCATAAATCTGCTAGTCTCTGTTGCTTCTAACAGGAGAGAAGAAACTTTGGTGGGAATGAAGATATAGATCTAAAGCAGCATTTCTCAAACTTGGCAAGTTTCTGGGCGTCGAATTCTTAAAGTTGCCAGATTTGAGAAACACCGATTTAAAGAGCCGGGATGGTTAAAAAAAAATAAAAATCATAGCCACTTACAGGAGAGGGGTGAGGCTTATTCCGGGGGGTTACATCAGGGCTGCTGGTTGCTGGCCGCCGCCGCTCCGCACAACGGTGCACGCGCTGGTTTTTGCAGGGGCTTACAGGGCTGGCAGAAGCTGAGCGGGGGCACACGGGGACTGTTGGCGGTGAAGGAAAACAGAAGGCCTGAATCTTTCCTAGGACTGTTTAGCAATACAAGATGTTTGTGCCCGCTTGCACAAGCAACGGGCAAGTGTGTACGTGCACACTCCCATTTGTGTGAGCGGCAGGCACTCATGCGTGCCGCTCATGGAAATGGAGCTGCGCGCCTGCACACGTGTGTGCTTGCTGGCCCCTTGCGTGAAACATCTCCTCCTCCTCCCCGTCGGTCTGCAAAGCCAGAAACATTGGGGAACTCGGGCTTATTCAATCAGGCAAACATGACATGCTAAGCCAAGGCTGTCAAACTCAAGGCCCGCGGGCTGGGTTTGGCCTGCGAGGTGGTCGGATCCGGCCCGCGGGGCCATCCCAGTTTACCCAATGTGAAGAGGAAAGATTGAGCCACATGGCTTCGCCCCGGTCTACGCAATGCAAAGAGGAAACATGCCAGCAGTTTGGGGAGTGGCGTCAAACTAGCCACGCCCACCCAGTCGGCCACATCCACCCAGTTGGCCGTCCCCGCCCAGCCCCCTGAGATCAACCACAGCCCGGTGCAGCCCTGAATGAAATTGTGCCTCTGTGCTAAGCCATAAACCCTGGTTCATAAACGTAACAGCCCAGTTCACGGAACACAAGCTAAATCTAACAAATTAACATAACGATGAGACAGCCTGAGGCTGTTGCAAACCTGGCATTCTTTTGGCATCATCGTGGCTTGCTTGCAATGCTGGTGAACCCATCCCGCCCTCCTCTAGATAACATTTTAGCCCCTATAAATCATTCTGCTTACCCTGCTCCTTGCCATTGCCGGCTAGCGTCACAGCGCTTCTGCTGCGGGCCAAGAAGGCGAGAGTTGGGGTCATCAACCGGTCCACAATGCTGCTCTCCCAAGCACTAAGTTGGAGACTACGATCTGGGGAAGGAAAAACAAAGTTTTTGGTTAATCCAAGCTGGGGTAGGCTGAGTTTCATCCTGGACCAACCTTCTAGTGCTTGGAGCTGCAAAGCGCTCCTTGGATTTCTGGTCTGCAGAGGTGTGCAACAAGACTAACTTTCCAAATCCCTTCCTCAAAACTTGTGGCTACTACTACTATTACAGTATTGTTGGGAGCACCAAAGCACTTTCAGGTTGAAAGGAGTAGCCAGTGACATCACTATTGTCCAGGGGATGCCCAGTTAAGGGCTTCATGTCCCCATGAAGCTGCCCATCAAAGTGGTACCCATCTATCTACTCGCGGTTGCCCATTTTTGAATTGCTGGGTCAGCAGGAGCTGGAGCAAGTGATGGGAGCTCACCCCATCACACGGCAGCAACAGGGTCTCAAACACGGGCTTGCCAATCATCAGACCAGCATCCTAACCATGTGAGCCACTGTGCTTCCCAACTTATAGCTCAGGTGCCAAGATGAGATTCTGCTTAGCCAAACCTGGGGTGGAAGGCAGGACTGGTACAAAGAAACCAGGTTTAAGATGTTGGAAGAGAAAAGACGTTGTGCCCTGTGCTTGCCCAGGGACAGGAAATACTGATTATATTTAGTCCTCGACTTACAACCACAACTGAGCTACAAAGTTCAATCGCTAAGCAAGACAGTTGTGAGGTCTGCCCCTTTTCACAACCTTTCTTGCCACAGTTGTTAAGTGAATCCCTGCAGCTGTTAAGTCAATCATTCAGTCATTAAGCAAATCTAGCTTCACCCATTGGCTTTGCTTGTCAGAAGCTGGTTAGGAAGGTTACAAATAGTGATCACATGACCCCAGGATGGGACAGTGCAACTGTCATAAGTACATGCCAGTTGTCATGGGCCCGGATTTTGATCATGTGACCATGGGGATGCTACAATGGTCGTAAGTGTGAAAACAAGCCACTTTTTCAATGCTGTTGTAACTTTGAACGGTCACTAAATGAATGGTTGTAAGTCAAGGAGTACCTGTGTTCCATTCTAACTGATGTACTTGTTAGACATACGTCTTCCCTTTCCTCCTGCAGATGAAGTCAACCTACTAGCTCTTTCTACGGCTCTTATTCCCAATAACAGCAACCCTGCAGGGTAGGTTGTGCTGAAAGGGAGTGAGTGGTCCGAAGTCCAGGAAGGGCTGGCCACGGCAGAAGTTGGGACCCAGCCCAAGTACTCTGGCCCCCTTTCCTAGCCCCCTGCTCCCACGCACGAACAATCTTCCGGTAGCTTAGCCCATAATCTTTCTACAAAAGATGGTTTTAGATTTTTGGCAGGACAGAGTTTTGCCTGAAACTGCTTACATGGGTGTGACGAAAAGAAAAGAAGGTATGAAGGAGAGAAAAGGTGTCCTCACTCATTCCGAGTCCTAGATCCATCTGCCTACATCTCTCAACATATTAATTCCTGACACACTGCAGTTCTTGGTAGAAAGAGGGTTACAATCCAGATTGGAACGATTTGATTGATGGACTTTGCCATCTCCTTCCTTTTGCTCCCTCTTCGTATTTCTAAAGCAGTGTTTCTCAACTTCAGCAACTTTAAGACGGGTGGACTTCAGCTCCCAGAATCCCTCAGCCAGACATGGCTGAGGGATTCTGGGAGTTGAAGTCCGCCCTTTGTAAAGTTGCCGAAGTTGAGGAACATTGTCCCAGAGCAGCGGACTCCAAACTTTCCAGCTGGGTGGAGGCGGAGTGGGGGGGGGAAGAAGGTGGGGATGGTTTTGCACGAGCATGCACACCGCTTTCACAAATGCAGCTTTGTGCACCTGTGTACACACCCACCCGCTAACCCACCACTTCCGTAGCCTGGTTTCAAACGGGCTGCGGACCAGCACCAGGCCGCGGACCAGGGGTTGGGGGTCCCCTGTCCTAGAGGGGGAAAAAAATCAGGAAATCAAGTTTTATAGACACAAAAGTTTTTAAAAGATTTAGGTGGTGAACACCAGGTTCGGATCATAGTTGGTCTTGGAGCTCATTGGCTGTGTTCACATAAAGCTATCCAGCCTGTACTGGGCAACGAGTGGTTTTTGAGTAGCAGCAACCTAATTCTGCTCCCAGCATTTTGTGTACACAAGATCATTGGCAATATGGATGTTGGAAGAATCCAGTCGTCTTGTTAAACTAGCTTTTGTGTGGAGGCATCTGTGGAGGCACAGAGAGTCAAAAAAGTCAAGATGGCGGCCGCAACTGAAGCCACCATCTTGACCCTCCCCTATGAACACTTGTTTGTGTGTGTTATTGCTTGACTCCAGCCAAAGTATTGGGGGAACCTTGTGTAGGACTCATAATCTCACAATAGTTGCTCGCTTCATGATATATTAAGTGATGTATTCAGTTGCCCTAAACTGGTAAATAAACCAAGATTAGCTGATTTACCTCCTTATGCCCGAACGTGTTGCCAGTTTCTCAGTCTCTAATAATTCCATTGGCTTCCTAAACAAGCTACTAATAATTCCATTGGCTTCCCAAACAAGCTACAGTCTCTAATAATTCCATTGGCTTCCCAAACAAGCTGGCACACTCCGGGAGATTTAAAGGAACTTTGTAATAGTTACATAGCAAACTGCAGATTGACATTCTGTGTATGGCTGATAATTCTGCAAACAATGTTGACATGTGGCTGACAAACCATCTTTGCCTGAAAAACTGCTAGCTTTATAGATTCTGCCAGAGGAAGTGACTTGCAATAAACACAAATCTGAACAATGGGAAGTTGAAATAGCAAATCTCATGTGGCTAATCGTGGCCAGGAATATCCCATACCCTAACAGTGGGAAACCTTTTCATTCAAGAGACACCTGGGATTCCAGCATTTTTCTGAACGAACCTGTTTTCAGTGGCTCTGGAGAACAGAATATAAAGGGCATTTTAATGCTCTTTACTACTTATGTTATCGGTCTAAGGAGCTTGAAAGCTTTGGTAAGAGGAAGATGGGGTGTATTTTATTTTAATATATTTTATTCCATGTACCTATATATTTAACATAAAGGTAGTCCTCGACTTATGACCATAATTGAGTCCAAAATATCCTTTTGCTAAGCGAGACATTTGTTCAGTGAGCATTTGTCCCATTTTATGACCTTTCCTGCCACAGCTGTTAAGTTAGTAGCAAGATTGTTAAGTGAATCTGGCTTCCTCGTTGACTTTGTTTCTCAGAAGGTCACAAAAGGTGATCGCGTGACCCCAGGACATTGCAACTGTCATAAAGATGAATCAGTTGTCAAGCATCCAACTTTTGATCCCATGACCATGGCAATGCTGCAATGGTTGTAAGTGTGAAAAACGGTCATAACTCACTTTTCTCAGTGCTGTTGTAACTTCGAACAGTCACTAAACTAACTGTTGTAAGTCGAGAATACCTGTATTTTATGTTTAAAAAGTGAGATTCTGTTTAATAGATTTGAATGGGTTTGAACAAAAGAGTAAAACTAGCTATCATTTCGACGTTTTATGTTGTTTGTGTGATGGTTTTATTTTTTGGTTTGTGGACCCCGCTCCTGTTTGAATTGAAAACCAACCAAAATCACAGATATGAGGTGGGTGGCTATATACATTGATAAATAAATAAATACAAACATGATTTTCGATTTATAGGCTTGCATTGTGAGATTACAGATTTGTGTGTGGGGGGTTACCTAAAAAGGTCTTTTTTTTTAAAAAAAGAAAAAGTTGAAATCTTTCTTGGCATCCATACATACCCATGAACACACTGCTGTCTGAATAATTTCATCCCAGGACCGCACCTAATTCCACATGCATTAACCATCCCTTCCGTTGGCCTTTTCCTGAATCTTGTTCAGATGCTCAGGATATTTTTTCATCTTCGCTAAGCAACGAGGAAACAAAACAATGGCGGGCAGAAACACTATCTTTAGCAGCAAAGAGATGTTAGGGCAGAGAGTAATTGGAGCCTGTTGAACTCAGCACTGAAGGATCTGCTTGCAAGGGCCAAGTGGGTGAAAATTTCCCCTCAATGGAGAGATAACTCCACAGGAGGCTTTTCAGATTGAACATCTGGGAAGTGTCATGCAACACATCTGGAGGACATTAGATGATGCTTTCCTATTTTGTAGTGTCCGTTGTAGACATCACCATCACTGCAAGGGTCAAAGTAAACTTGGCTTATTAGTATCTCACACACTTTATAGTTTATATTTTACGGGAAATTCCATCTTACTATTTCATAGCGTTTCAGTTGAGACCCTTTGCAAAGAACTGCTCCAGAAACATACGGCTAGGAGGACTGGTTTGGGACTTTGGTCTAGTGGTTAAGGCAGCAGGCTAGAAGCCAGGAGGCTTTGAGTTCTAGTACTGCCTTAGGCATGAAAGTCAAATGTGTGACTTTGGGTCAGTCACTATCTTGCAGACCAACTCACCTCACAGGTTGTTGTTGTGGGGAAAATAGGAGAAAGAAAAAGTATTATATATATTTTACTCTTTGAGTTAGTTATAAAAATAATAAAGGCAGGATATGAGCCGTGATGGCACAGTGGTTAGAATGCAGTATTTGCAAGTTTGATCTTGATGGGGCTCCAGATTGACTCAGCCTCCTATCCTTCTGAGGTCGGTAAAATGATGAGTCAGATTGTTGGGGACAAATACGCTGACTCTGTAAACTGCCCAGAGAGGGCTGTAAAACACTATGAAAAAGTATGTAAGTCTAATTGCTGTATAAATAAACAAGCAAACAAATAGATTAATAATAGTTAAGGTACTGAGCAGGGATTCACATTTCTGCCAGCTGCGCCCCAACATGACCCAATGGGTAAAGTGAGGGAGAAATAATATCTGCTTGTGGAAAAGGATCATTGGGAACTCTGATGCAAAGCATTTTGAACATCCCAAACACTTCCCCTCGATGCAAAAGTGATTTCCTTCCCTGCCCTCCCTCCCAAGCAGCTGATGATGCTGGATAGCAGAACTGCAGTACAGCCAAAGAGATTGAAACTATGAGGCTGCTGTGCCCAAAACTAGTATGGATGTCAACCATTTTAGCTTTTTGAGGAATTACTGAGTCTCATTTGTATTTCTATAACTCTCTGGTTTGACTTGGCAACCAAACAGGACAGGTGCAGACGTCAATGGATAGTTAGGATTGCAGGGAAAAAAAATGGCAACCAGCCTGCCTTCCATTGAGGACCTGTATACTGCATGGGTCAGAAAGAGGGCTGAGAAAATATCTATAGATCCCTCGCATCCTGGATATAAACTGTTTCAACTTCTCCCTTCAGGACGCCACTATAGCGTGTTGCATGCCAAAACAAGAGACAGTTTTTTTCCCCTTGTGCCATCATTCTGATGAACACCTAACTCCCACAGCACTCTCCTATGTCTAAGGATATTTACCCATGTAATAGGGCTGTATTACTATCCTTCTTCCCATCTTTACTATTAGCTTCTCCTATTGGTATCTTATTACATTACTTTGTTGTTTGCATGTACACTGAGAGCTTATGCACCGGAGATGTATTCCTTGTGTGTCCAATCACATTTGGTTATGTTATCCTATCCCATCCCATCCCATCCTATCCATTCTTTCCTAATTTTGTTCTATTCCATTCCATTCCATTGTCTGAACCTTCTGCTCAAGCTTTGCTCTTCCTTACACCTCAGTTGATTACAGATTACAGGTAGTTCTCAACTCACGACTTTTCGCTTATTAGCCATTTGAAGTTATGATACACACTCCAAGAGGTACTTCTGACCCAAATTTGAAGTTCTGATGGCTGCACCACTCTCCCTACCCACCCACCACGGCCGTCATCTGATCATAATTTGGGCACTTGGCAACTGGTTCACATTTCTGACACTTTGCAGTGACCTCTGATCACATAAGTGCGATTTACAATAGTTTCCAGAAAGAAAACGCCTATTTCAGACAACACTTTTGCTTTATGACCCTGTTATTCACCTGTGTGTCATTATGACCCTGTGTGTGTGTGTGTTTGTGCGCATGCACCATCCTGTTCTGTCGATCAAACATCAAAATCCTTCGGACTGCTTTGCATCTCTAACAGTTATATAAAATCAACCCATTGAAGAAAAATGCCCATATTGTGCTCTTAACCAAAATGCAGAAATGGTTTGGCACTGCCTCCTTCCGGGGTAGTTTTTTTTTTCAACTTTGTAGTCTAGCCTACAGCCCTGAGCTCTCCTAGGGGTCTCCCCTTCAGTCTGTCCCGCTTAGCTTTTCAAGTTCTGCCAATATCAGCTTGTGCTACCGCTACTTTGGGACACGGTGATATGGAAGGTGGGCAAAGGGAGAGGGTCCCTCCTGTTTGATCTCGGAGGGAAGAGAGATAATGAAATTCCCTCAGATGTTCATCTTCCTTTTGATCAGTTGTTGAATTTCAACCCTGATGCTGTATTTCCTTCTTTTTATCTACCGCGGCATTCATCCGTTTGCAAGTTGAGCTTTGCATTCAATTCTTTTGTTTGTTAAAAGCACTTTAAACAGCTGGCATACAAAAAGAAAAAAGAAAAAGAAAAAAAGCAGACCACAAATAGACTGCAACAAAGGTATCAACAAACGGGCCAGGCTGGGCAGTGAAATCTGGGATGGGGCTATGACAATTCGCCATGGCCAACTCACCATGGTCAAATCACCGTGGGACAATTCGCTGTGGCAGAAGAATTACACTGATATCAAAGAAATGATGGAATAGAGTCATTAAAGAAAGGATGAAAAAGGAGGGGCACAGTGAAATGTGAATGACAAAAATCACAATATTTTTTTATTTATTTTGAACGATTAAATTGAATTGTTAAATTGTCCCGTGGCGAGTTGGCCGTGGCAAGTTGGCTGTAGCAAGTTGTCCCATTCTGACCTGGGATTGATGACAGAGAGACAAAAAAAGAAATCAAAAGAAACGCACTCCCTTCAAGAGAAAGATCTGAGCTACTCTGGGCTGCGAAATAGAAACAGAAATGGTCTGAGAAAATCCAACCTCAAATCATTGATAATTTTGTACTCAGCATTGTCTGATGACAAAACGGGGCAGGCAGCATATACAGATAATCCTCAACTTACGACCCCAATTGAGCCCAACATTTCCATTGCTAAATGGGACAGTTGTTAAGTGAATTATGCTCCATTTTGTGACCTTTCTTGCCACTGTTGTTAAGTGAATCACTGGAGTTGTTAAGTTTGTAACATGGTTGTTAAGTGAAGAAGGTTTCACCGTTGATTCTGCTCTTCAGAAGGTCGCAAAAGGAGATCACATAACCCCAGGACACTGCAACAGTCATAAATATGAGTCAGTTGCCAAGCATCTGAATTTTGATCATCTGACCATGGGGATGTTGCAACCGTCGTAAGTGTGAAGAACAGTCATAAGTCACTTTTTTCAGTGGCATTGTAATTTCAATCGGTCACTAAATGAATGATTGCAAGTTGAGGACTACCTGTACGTTGAATCCTTGGTGGGATGACAAATGTATTATGCTTGTCAACAGTGAGGACATAATAGTGTCCTCCCGAGATGAAGAAATAGTCAAGAGGATACTATATTGTGCAGAAATGGACAGATTGACATTGAAAATTAAACAGAAAGTGGATGTAGAATATTATCAAACATGGAATTTATTTTACCAATGGCTGTTAAAAAGGGGTGGAGATTAAGAACGTAATTTGTATTGTTTGGCAAATTATATACCCAGACAACACGATGCTTATAAAGCACTAAGAAATATATTTAACAGAAAATCAATTTTTAAAAAAAAACAGTGAAGACATACAAGCGTTAATATTTCAGAGTTGGGA
>JANHFL010117754.1:0-11501 GCA_032468155.1 Oxyrhabdium leporinum
GTGGGGACCCCAGGGGAGCATGAGGTATCTCAGTGATTGGGGGAGGCCTTGGATGGTCTGCTCCAGCACTAGACCCCCACAGGCTGTTCCCCAGCCTGAGTTGCCTCATGTGCATTTAAAGACCTGCACATCCAATTAACAAATGCATTGGGGAAAGCAGGGAGTGATCACGTTCATTTAACGTGATTCAATCAAACGAATCCCCCGGTTACAAATGTAATTGGCAAGCTCTATTACATTTGTAACTGGAGGATTACCTGTATAATGAGAGTGAGGGAGGGTTTCAGGGAAGTCCTGCCTTAGCACCACACAAGTCCCATGTCATGCCCACCCTGGCCACATGATCTGGTTGTTAAATTATTTGAATCCTACCACTGACCACGCCCACCCAATCACATGATCATCTAGCCACTCAGCCACATGGCCACCTAGCTACGCCCATCCAGTCACATGGCCACCAAGCCACGCCCACCAAGCCACGCCCACCAAGCCACGCTCACAGAACCGGTAGTAAAAAAAATTTGAATCCCACCTCCGATGCCACATATCCTTTTCCTTTAGGGCATTGACCCACTAACAAACAAAGGGACAATTAGCTCATTTTAACCATAAAAATTAGCTTTGGTATATAGAAGAAATTCTCGGAACCTGTACAAATGTCCATTACATTCCTTCTTTCTATTTCCTTAGCATATTTACATGAACATTTTTTACTTTTCTGTTCTCAGTGTTATTTGGTAGTTTACCAAACCCATTGTCTTATTATTTGGAATGGTCCTTACTACTTAACCTCTAACTTCCTAGATAAGCTTTGAAGTAAAAACAATAGCTTATCCCATGCTTGGAAGAATTTGATCTGTTTTAGCCTGTCTCTCAATTTCATATATAACTTATATAATGTATTATTATATAAGAGAGTATACTTTGCTTTCCCTCCGTGGGTTTGACTAACCAGGTGTCCATCACTATATCCAGAAGCCCTCTGGGTTGCTTTTCATACAATTGTTCGAATAGATTGAATCTAGTACATTTGGAGCAAACCAGAGGTATGGCAAATACTTGTACCAAATTATTGGTTCCTGTTCTATATGAGCTGTTCTAATACACCTAGTTGCAATAGGGCATGCACAGTTTTACTCAGCACATTAAACTGTATTAATTGATAGCTATCTTCTTCAGGATGGCCCATTTTTCACACATGGCCTAGATTAGAACCTCTGCATATTGGCCTGAGAGATTATGTCAAAACACTGGAGAATTGCCTTTTATTGCATTATAAATCTTCAGTTTGGCCACTAGAATTTGTGTGAATGCATGAAGGGCTCTTCCAGCCAAACATGGGGCTAATCTAGCAATCCAACTTCTTTGTGGCTAGTCCTGTGTTTTAGTCACCTGCTCAAACAGAGCTGGATAATCCTGTAGACAGCAATAGGAAGAGGAAGAGGAATATACTGCTCTGTAGTGCTTTACAGCAGTCTCTGAAAGATTTACAATGTCAGTATATATTGCCTCCAACAATCTGGGTCCTCATTTTACCAACCTTGGAAGGCTGGAAGGCTGAGTCAACCTTGAGCGCCATCAGGATCGAACTCCAAATTGTGGGCAGAGTTACTCTATAATACTGCATTCTAACCATTACACCAGGGCTCATAGATCCCCCACTGTCTCCATGCTATGCAATTTCACAGGCACAGGTGTAGTTTCCCCCCCCTCCCGATCTTTCTCCTTGGATTCCTTCTACTGATCCTCTTCCACCCTTTCTCCCTGTTGCTTCTGCTTCTGCCAAAGTTATCTGAAAGATTCCTCATGGTCTTCTCTTTTCCTCTCCCATCTTCTGTTTGCTCAAACTCATCTAGGGCTTCACTCAGTCCTCTCTCCCAGAGAGAGATGAGAATTGACTTGAATACACCCCTTAGGAGTGTATTCAGTGCCTTTCATTGTGTTTTCATGACAGCCATCCCTCTGCATAGACATGACCTTTGGAGCTCATCAGCCATCCTTGTGCACCTCCTTGTTGGCCACATTTTTTTTGCATTGCATTCCTTGTGTAGAATTTGATCTCCGTAAAAGTTCTCTCAATGCAGCTCCCACCTCCAGCAATCATTGACTGAAGATTATTTTCCAGAGATCCAGCATTTGAAACACTTGCCTTAGAAAGGATAGGAACTGCCTCAAGAAGAAGGATCTTACTCCCTAAACCCAATTCCCCTCATGCTTGGGGTTTAGCCGCCAAATCTTGATGGCTGCTAGAATATACCAATCTCCTCTTCTGTAAAGAAAAAATAGCTGCATACAAAAGAATTCACTGAACTGCATATAAATATAGTTTATGACATGACTAAGCTGCTCAAATTTTGTCCTTTAATTCTTCAAGTCAGGCTTCTG
Source organism: Oxyrhabdium leporinum (assembly GCA_032468155.1). Taxonomy (NCBI): domain Eukaryota; kingdom Metazoa; phylum Chordata; class Lepidosauria; order Squamata; family Cyclocoridae; genus Oxyrhabdium; species Oxyrhabdium leporinum. The sequence continues at coordinate 2,386 of JANHFL010117754.1, forward strand.
GATATTTTTAGTACTGCTTACTATGGAAGTGGAATAAAGATCAGAGTGCCCTCTTCAGTCCTATTGGAAGAAGTGACAGGATCACGCATCATATACTTCGAGAAGCATCACTCTCTGCCTATCTGCATTTTAGCGATTTATCATAACATTCATATGGAAACATAACAAAAATTTCTCCTCTAACAGCCTAATTCTGGCCTGCTGTATTATCTCTTACCAAATACCTGTTTATAAATAATAAAATGAAGCATATAAGGCAGACTTTACTTTTGCTATATATTTTCCCACAATAACTCTGCAGGAATCCTGCTGTATCGTATTTCACACAATATTTCATTAGAAAGTATCAGGAAGGGTCTCCCATCCCTGCTGGAAATCCCATTTTGACACTTTTACCAGATTTCTCCCTTCCAAATGACTTAAGCAGCTGGATGTCTCATTTATTGGATCATTTCTATAAATGCACAGATGACAATTTGTGGCTTTCTGCCTACAGCTTGTAGCAATCCTTACAATACTTTTGAGTTTTCCACCATTCTTTGTTGATACCAAATGATTTTCCATATATCTTTTGTGCACAACCACGTGCATCCCAGTGGGAAAGAAGGAAGAATTTATGATGCAGCTTGTTTTGGATTCCACCCCGTATCATATACTGTGTACATTTGGGTCAGTCATTATCAATTCCTCCAGCTCTTTCATTAGGTGATGCTATGTTTGTGACTTAACATGAGGAGACACTTCAACTAGCAGGAGACTATAATAACTAATCATAATTAATATTGTTAAGACATAGGTCTCCGAGAATTATATCAAAATATAAAAATGAATAATAAAATAAATAAACATTTCTCATAAAAACAGATACCAATAGTTGAGATCTAATTCATACGTATATATGCAATCAAGTAACCCCAGGGTTACCTGATAAGCCTATTTTCCAATTTCATTTTGATTCACTTCTTACAGCTATAACACATTTGGTCACATGATCATGACCCCCGTCTTGACTTTTCTGATCCCCAGCAGGTGGCCCCAATAACACAATTTGTTTTTCCTTCCATACTGTAAGCTGTGAAAGATTGTCCTTGGATTGTTATGAGGCTGAAATATCAATTTTATTGTCTTGTTGTAGCTAAAAATCTGGGGAAGTAAAATTGCCTCTTAAAGATGAACCTTTGGTGAATATGTAAGAAAGTTTGGAAATATTGGGATCAGATATTTATTTTAATTCAGAGAATTTTTAAAATGAGTATACAATTGAAACCAGAGGTTTTTCTTTTAGGTTTGATGGATAAACAGATCGAAAGGAAACATGCATCTTTTTTCTTCATAAGACAACCTCAGCAAGCTTTTGGAATGGACAGAGATGGAAGGACTTGCAAATTCCTAAAATGGAACAATGGATACTGAAGCTACTGTAGTTGGCTGAGATGACAAAACTTACTACTCTGATTTAAAAAAAAAAGACATTGTCTATTTTATTTCTAATTGGAAACTATCAATGGACTTTTGGCTAAAAGATGGAAAGAAATGAACATTTAATTTTGGGATTTGATTATTAGAACTGTTTGCAATTGTAGAAATAATATGCATCATATTAATTTTACAGTTAATCAATTTTGTATCTGTAACTGTACCAAAGAATGTTGGAAATTATTCCTTTTTGTCCTATTCCCATTTTTTCCCTTTCTCTTTGCACTCCTGATTTTGCTTGTGGTGGTCTCTCATGAAAGTAAGACACACAAACCTTGTATCTCGGGATGAGAGCTCAGAGACAAGTCCAAAGCCCCCTTTTATTGATGCAGAGGAATACACACATGTAACATCATGATAGGTCAAGGAAGATACATGCCCATACAATGAGGTGCTATATAATTGGTTAAGGTGCTGTCCATCAGGGAATACTAAGTGGAACTGGATACCTGCTTGTTATTCTATGATTTACCTGCTGTTTATCAGAGTCTGCTAGGGTAAAGACAAAACAGACATTCTCTGAGTATGAAGCCAGAGATAAGAGGGCTGGGACAAAGAAGGGAGGAACTTTCTCATAGTACAACTGGAAGGTTGCCAGCCTGCAATGAGTGATAAGTAGGCAGCTAGAGGAGACTCAGATTACCATGGTACAGCTGGTAGATATGCCACCATGCCAGCCTGCACATATAATTCCTACAAGCAACTCTTTTATTATATTGTGAAATGACCAAACTGGTAACTGAGCTCTATTTTTAAATTGCACCAGGGACGTCTGCAGCAAATCAAGGCAGCGCACAGTATGTGCCTGCTTGCAAAGCCCTTCCCTTCCCTTCTTCCCACCTCCAGTCGGTGCCCTGAGATGGCAGCAGGAGCGGCCTCTCCCAGCTGCATCCTGGAAGGCAGCCGATTGTAGTGAAGGGGGTCTCCAGGGGAGCCGGAGTAATGTGGTGACAAACAGGACTTTGAATTGGGCCCCGAAGACTCCTGGTAGTTGTCAGGCTCTGCAAAATTCCCCTGTCTTGTCAAAAGTCAAGATAGCTGTGAGTAGCCGAATCCAGAGTTAAATGGGGCAGAATGGAATTGACGCGGACCCGGGGAGAAGAGATATAAATCCAGAAAAAGGAGGATCTGGTGTTAAGATAAAAGCTTCAACGTTTTCCCCAGGGAACTGCTGGCAGTTGCCCTAATTCTCTCTTGCACATCACGCTACTATCCGTGAGGGCTTCTCCTAGCAAGAAGTTGTAAAGATGCACAGTTGTTTTCTGCGCTGTCATCTCCCTTCAAACCTTCCTGGGTGGGCAACTGTCTTGGGGTAGAGGTATAGCTATAGGAAGAATGGCAAAAAGTGGGGGGGAAAAGTCCATTTGTCTCCATAAGGATACAAGAGAGGATTGAGTAATGAAACTGTCTGCCTTCAGCTGTTACGAAGCACATGCAAGTGGTTGCATCCATCAGTTGGAAAGTAAAGAAAAAATAGGTCAGGAAGTTTATTTTTTATCTTTTTGTGGTTTGTGATAAGTCACTGACCTGGGATTGGGAGACCCATATTTCAGCCACCCCACTAGCTATCCCCCCCAAAGGAAAAACCCAACACTTCAGAATGGTTTCCCTTCAGGATTGTCATCCATGGAAATCCTTCCTAACTTTTACCCTTCATTCATGAGCCGCGGTAACGCAGTGGTCAGAGTGCGGTACTGCAGGCTCCTTCTGCTGCCTGCCGGCTGCCTGCAATTTGGCAGTTCAAATCCCACCAGGCTCAAAGTTGACTCAGCCTTCCATCCTTCCAAGGTCGGTAAAATGAAGACCCAGATTGCTGGGGGCAAGAGGCTGACTCTGTAAACTGCTTAGAGAGGGCTGTAAAAACACTGTGAAGTGTATATAAGTCTAAATGCTATTGCTATCTATCTCTATGTCTGTCTATCATCTGTCTGTTTTTTTTTCTCTCTCTGTCTCTGTCTCTCTCTCTTTTTTCTTCCTTTTCCTTTTCCTTTTCCTTTTCCTTTTCCTTTTCCTTTTCCTTTCCCTTCCCTTCCCTTCCCTTCCCTTCCCTTCCCTTCTCTTCTCTTCTCTTCTCTTCTCTTCTCTTCTCTTCTCTTCTCTTCTCTTCTCTTCTCTTTTTTCCCCTTTTCTTTCTATCTATGAGCCATGGTGAAACAGTGGTGAGAATGCAGTATTGCCAGCTAATTCTGCCCATTGCCAGCAGCTCGATCCTGACTGGCTCAAAGTTGACTCAGCCTTCCGTCCTTCCGAGGTGGATAATACGAGGACCCAGATTGCTGTGGGCAATATGCTGACTCTGTAAACCGCTTAGAGAGGGCTGTAAAAGCACTGTGAAGCGGTATATATGGCTATTGCTATTGCTATAAGCCCCTCACTTTCTTCATTGTACCCCTCCACACTCTCTTCAGTTCCTATACAACCGCCTGGCCACAGAATTCCGGCCACAGTTGACCCAGAGCTGCGTTAAGTGGAAGTGGTTAGTAGCAGTTTGTTTACTGGAATCCGATGTGGGGTGGGGGGGGAGAGAAAACACCCAGCTCCCTGCACAGAAGAGTGAGAAAAGGACATTCCTGGCAGAAACCCCACTGGTTCAGAAAACTCCCAGCTAAAAGGTAAGCTGAGAGTGTGCTAAGAGTCCTTTTCAGAAAGGAAATCACACTTTCTCAGAGTCTCAAGATGGCAGGAGATGAAGTAGCTTCACGCCAGCATCTCTGTCGAGCTGCTTTTTCCTGATTACCTAAGAGAGCAATTTCATTTTCAGAACTGACATATGGTCCCAGATTTCAAAAGCTGCTTTGCTTAGGCTCGGTCTCTTCCGCTAAGCACCAGAATCTGTTTCAAGGCAAGTGGGGGGAAGGGGTGGGGAACGGGAGCAGGAATCAGGCTGGGAAGAGAGAGGCAGAGAGGGAACCAGCCTCTTCCTGGACGCCAGAAAGGACAGTTCAGGGGAAAAAAAAGGGGTTCTCGTCTGTGCCAGGGTTGCATCTCTTTAGAGCTGCCACGTGAAGACCCTTTTAAAGCACCCCCACTGTTTCTGAGACCTCTCTGTCCAGCATCCAGAAGAACCCTGGCTGGGCTGGAGGACCACGAAAGAACCCATGTGCTGAGGCCAAGCTCCATTTTTTGTCGGGCGCAGAAACAAGGGGGTTGGATTCTCTGAATTCCTCTAGCCATTTCCCCCGGGTTCTGCAGTTGAGAAAATGCCAGGTTAAAGGTTAAAGAAAAAAAGCACAGGGAAAATAATAAAAAAAGAGGGAGAAAGAACAAAAGAGAATAAACATAGATCTTGGAGGTCATCTAGTCCAACCCCACGCCCAAGCAGGAGACCCTACGCCATTTCTGACAGATGGCAGTCCAGTCTCTTCTTGAAAGCTTCCAGCGATTAAGCTCCCGCAACCTCTGAAGGCAACTTCTGTTCCTCTAGTTAATTGTCCTCCCTGTCAGGAAGTTTCTCCTTAATTCCAGGTTGCTTCTCTCCTTGATCAGCTTCCATCCATTATTTCTTGTCCTGCCTTCTGGTCCTTTGGAAAATAATTTGATCCCCTCTTCTTCTTTGTGGCAGCCCCTCAAATACTGGAATACTGCTATCATCTCCCCCCTCCCCAGTCCTTCTTTTCTCTAGACTAGACATCCCCAATTCCTGTAACCGTTCTTCATATGTTTTAGCCTCCAGTCCCCTAATCATCTTGGTTGCTCTTAAAAAGTTACTTCCCTCTTCATCCAAGCAAGTATAACCAGTTTTAAAAAGTTATGGCTATCTCTTCAAATACAACAAACCATCTCTTCATCCCATATTTCACATCTTTCCCTATAAATGTATTTTTAAAATCTCATCATCCATCCTAATCAACAAAAGTCCATTTACAGTTACCAGAAATAGCGACTTATTATACACTTGATCTGAAAACACACTTCAGTTCCTTCCATTCTTATCTCATTTGTTATCATTAAACAATCCCCCAAACCTCATCATTTAAATCTAATCAGTATATAGCAACATAACAATTTTAACAATGGATAAATATAAAACATAGCAAATGAACTATTTCTCATAAAAGAGTTTTGTTTAGAGTTCATCATCCAGTCCTGGGCAAAGAAAATCCATTAAAAATCCCCCCAAATGATAAGCCATCTATTTTAACCTTTGTCAAATAAACCAATTTTATATTTCATCTCCTTGCTCCCAACAGTCTTAATTTTTAATCCCTTCAAATAATATCCAAACACTTGGGTTTTCTTCTCACAAAATCGCTATCTTCACAAATCTCTTATAAATCCAATATACAAAGTCTATTATTTCCTTTTTTTGTGATTTCATTTGTTTTATTTTTCCATATTCTTTTTGCAGCTTGTCATTTTTAAGTCTGTATTTCTGTCTTGTCTAGTAAAATGTGCCCCCCCTTCCATAGCTTGATATAGTCTGTCAATAATGACAAGAGTCCTTTAAAATGAATTTTTGAGTCCATTGTTTACAAATCTCTCTCAATGCATCCATTGTTTTATTTCCTTCAGGAGTCCTCTAAGTGTCCAGTCTTCAAAGTCTCGTTTTATCATATTGCTTTGCTTCTAAATGTTAAAAAAAAAGAATATTTTCTCATAGGAAGGATTTGTATAATCAATTTCCAAATTTTATTAAGCCCATCTAAAGCTTTAATCCATTTATAATTTTATAAAATTAACAATTTATAAAATAATCTTTTTTAATTAGCAGAAGAAGAATGTGTTGTTGAACACATACTTAAAACCTCTTTCATATTGGATTGAAGGAAAGTCACCCAGGGAGTTCTATAAAAACTTATCTCTTTCAGAGATTTTCAATATATAAAAATAATAAAAGGTTTAGCCCTTTGATTTCATTTCACCAAACTGGCAGAGGTGGCTAAATTAACTTAATTAGACAAAAAATACAATATTCATATCTGTGGTTGACTGAAAACCCTTTATGTTTACAAAAAAACAGAACAAAATGCACTTAGAGTTTGTGTTTTTTATTAGAAAAAAAACGGATAATAGAAAAGAATGAGCTTTTCTTGGTAATAACAGTAAGAGATAACATTATAACCTCCACAAGATATTTGCTGCAAAGGAAATTGGAAGCTTCTTTTTATTCTTTCTTTCTGCCCTCTTAGATTTTTCTTCTTTCTCTTTGCTTTTACTTTTTATTAATTTGTGCTCTTTGTAAGCATTTAATAGTTTTTGTGCTCTTTGTAAACCTCTAATTAAAAAAAAAACATTTTTAAAAAGTAATAAAAGTTACTTCAAAGGAGATTAAGAAATGAGGATCAGCCAAACTTTGAGCTATTAAAGGCTACATTACTTCGAATTTACAGAAGATGTAATCCTTCAACTGCCAGCTGCTCAACTCAAGAGTTTCCTGCAAATACTTCTATTCCTGCAGTTTACTTATAAAGAACAGCTGTCCGAAGTGCCTTTGGGCTGTCTCATGATCTCTCCTTACTCTGGAGAGATTTTGCTAGTCTGAGAACCCTGCATCCAGCAACAGATTTTAGTCATGCTATTATCCCCATTTTTCAGGGACAACTTCAGTTCACCACAAAACCCTAGAATTTGAAGGGACCTTGGAATTCTTCTAGTCTAATCCCTTGCCCAAGGTAGGACTCCTCATACAATGGTTGTCCAATCTTTTCTTGAAAATCTCCAGCAGCTCCAGGAAGCGAGCTGTTCTATTGATTGATTGTTCTTACTCTCAGGAATTTTTTTCCTTAGTTCTTCTTAGTTCCAGGTTGGCACTCTCTTTAATGATCTTCCATCCAGCAATTCCTGTCCTGTCTTTTGGAGAATAAATCAAGCCCCTCTTCCCTGGAGCAACCCTTCAAGGATTAGAAGATGAGTATCAGGTCAACCCTAATCCTTCTCTTCATTAGGCTAGAGGACACACTGAGTTCCCTTAGCCCATTCATCATACAGTTTAACCTTCAGAGCAGGGGTGGGCTGCTGTATGGTTGCAGAGGTTCGGGTTAGGGTTCTTCCATTCCATTCCATTCCATTCCATTCCATTCTATTCTATTCTATTCCATTCCATTCTATTCATTATCTTTTCCAGGATTCTCTCAGATATTGCTGTCAAGCTGACTGGTCTGTAGTTTCCTGGATCCACTTTTCCCCCCTTCTTGAAGAATGGAATCACATTGGCTCTTTCCCAGTTCTCTGGTGGTTCCCCCATGGGTTCAGGAGGAGCTCTGAAAGATTTTGTTCATTGGTTCCAAGATTATATCTGCCAGGTCCTTCAGTACCCTGGAGTGGAAACCATCTGGTCCTCCAGGAGACCTGACCATGTTCAGAGCAGTCATGTCCTTACTTGAAGACCAGAAGGTGTTCCCCCAATTGTCTTGACCTAAGGACATTCTTTGTCTTGTTGTCCCTGGGTCCGTAGGTTCCAGAGACTCTTTGCCACCATTAATCATCCCATTGCTGCCCTTGCCTTCACAGCAGCTAAATGGAATCCTTGGACCATCAGAGAAGAGTGGTCTGATGCCAGTTGCCAGATGTGTGAAGCCTGCAATGCTTCCAGGCTTGGACAGTAGCTGACCAGCTGGAGGAAACTTGTGTTACGTGTTCATTATTGTAGAGTAATAACGAGAGCTGCTAATTAAATTGTTTCTAGTGGAACAGTTCTTGGCATTTACCGTATTATGGTATGGACATTTTAGTCATGCACACCTGCTTGAAAATCCAACATAGTTTTTCTTTAAAAATTACTTTTAAAAAAGCCTCATGTTTATCCAGGTATGAAAAGAGATGTAACTCAAATAACGCACGTTGATTCTTTTGTGCAGGGTATTTCAACATTTAAATTTTGATTCTTCTGTGCAAGGTGTTCCAATATTTTTTTTAAAAAGCTCCTATAGTTCTTAGTATTTTTAAGTGTCCTTTAACCTCACTTACTGATAAATATTGAATGTTTTTTTAAAAAAGATTTTATTATTATTTTTATTGTTTATATTTTGTTAGTGCTTGATAAACATTGTGTTGTCTGGATTATTTAATTTGCTTTAACCATGCAGATTACATTCTTAATCTCCACCTCTTTTTTCCAACCACTGGTAAAATAAATGTTTGATAATATTCTGTCTTCTTTCTGTTTAATCTTCAGCGTAAGTCTCTCCATTTCTGCACAGTATCTTCCTAATTATCTCTTTGTCTCATGGTGTTTCTTCGTTTTTCCAGTATTGTGCAAATATAATCCTTGCTGCTAAGACATGCAATATTAAACATATACTTTGCTTATCAAGTTTTTCTGATGTTATATTCTCCTTTAATGTATCTCCTCTCCATCTTTCTCCAGACTAAACATCCCAGATGCTTCAGCCTGTCCTTAGAGGGCATGACCTCCTGTCTCCCTATCGTCATTGAGCGTTCTTCTGGTTCTCTCCCTGTCTGTCTACATCCTTTTGGAAGCTTAGTGCCCAAAATCTGTCAAATGATCCAAAGAAACTCCATGATGTTCAGGTCACATAATACGGCCTGGCTGCTTCTTATCTGAAATGGTACAGGTGCAGGGGGCTGGACTAGAAGACCTTCAACTCCATCCATCCATCTCTATATACATCTATCTATCTATCTATCTATCTATCTATCTATCTATCTATCTATCTATCTATCTATCTATCTATCTATCT
>JANHFL010117883.1:0-11499 GCA_032468155.1 Oxyrhabdium leporinum
GGACTTCAACTCCCAGCCAGCCAACTGAACTCTGGGAGTTGAAGTCCACAAGTCTTAAAGCTGCCGGGTTTGGGGACTCTGGCCTAAAACTAAGAACGAATGTTAACAACCAGAGATAAGATCTCAAAGCTGAATTTGCACCGGGGCAGTAAGAATGATGAAGCAAAGCAACTCTCTCGCTGCGGCTGCTGGACGCTTTGAAGACTCAAGACCGAAAGCCCTGCTACGGAGCAGCTGTGAAGCATCTGGGGGAATCAAATCGCTTGCATCTGCTCACAGCTGGAGGACAGCTGGGCAGCCCCTGCTTGAGAGGACCAGGCGTCCATCTTGCCTAGTTATCTGAGATCAGTTTGAGCCAAGGGACCCCGAGAAGCCGGACAGGGCAGTCCAAGCTATTAGTGCAGCCCCCTACGAACCTGATACCTGTCCTACCTGGCCAGTGAGAGCTGCAGGTGAGGCGACGGGAAGCTGATTTGCATAGTTCCTGGGAGGGGTACTCCCTCCTCCAGAAGTCATCACCCAGCCTACCCCTTTTAGGCAATTGTTGCTTGCACCCAATCCTCCCTTTTAGGCTAAGCTTATTTGCGAGGTGCTTGGCCAACAGGCAAGGGACTCCTGAGATGATCTAGACTCAGTTGGGATTCAGACAGAAAATGCACTAGGCATCCTAGGAGATTACCTGTGGTGGCATGAGGACAGATACGACAGTCTTGTTCTTGCAATCGGTCTTGGTAGCTTGTCCCAAGGGGGCATTTACAAAAGGCAACTGGACCTTGTTTCTTTTCCTTGAAAATGTTTGGTTTCTCATCTAAGCTGCTGCTTCGGTTCTGAAGTTGAGACGTTTTCAAGGAAAAACCCCAAGAAAGCCCAGTTGCCTTTTGGAAGAAAAGCACCTTTGAGACGACCATGACCTGGATGATGGAGGATCTTCACAGCCATCTTGGGGCCTTTTGATTCCGCTAACCACCCTATCCTTATGGACTGGCTCTGCTGGCTGGGACTGGAGGGGGAGGTATCATTTTACAAGGGGTTTGAGTGGGCTTCAAGCAGGGAGGGGAAAGAGCCAGGTCTGTGGGAACCTCAATAGGGAATTGCACAATCCTCACCCGTTAATAGCTCAATGAAACTTCAGAGGTATTAGCGGGCATCCAACACGGTATGTCCGCTAATGCACCGTGACACCTATTATAAACTCTGCCTGAACTGGAGATGCATTTAGGAGTCCCGATTCAGTGTCTGGATGGGAAAAACGGGCACAGGCCGAATCGTAGGAAGACTGAGCAGCTGCAGATTCAAATCCTACAGCAACAGTCCCGATTTAGCTGCACCCCATGGAGTTTGCTGGCAGTTTAGGAGAGTTGCACCTGGCCTAGAGCAATCGCAGGTCACGGCCAGGATGGTTTATGCACAAATACATCTTCTGTGCCAACTGTGGCTCGGAAAACATAGTCATTCACCCACTCATCACTTAATGGCTGGACTACTGCAATTCACTTTACAAGGGGCTGCTCTTGGAAGATCCCATGAGTGACTTTAAAAGCAAGTTATATTATGAGAAATATGTCTCCATATTTAGAATGACGTGTGAAGGAGGCGAATTCTAAACCGTTTAGAGCTCTAAAAGTCTCCCTCGCTCTACTCCATAATGGAATGCTCTCTATGCTCAGCTTCTCAAATTTATCAAATTTCCTATTGCCAGTGATTTCACATTAGTTTTTGAATAATCTTCAACAGCAGCTCAGTGAAGACACGATGTGCCATTTTAGCCAGACCCCACTCCTCAAGATAGAGCTGGCCCACCAAAGACGCCAAAACCATCGGGTGTCAGCGTCCAGGTCTATGAAGAGCCCCTCAATGACAAGCCTGGCCTTTCAACGGGAAGGCCACTCGGGCCTCGAATTCTGACTCCTCAGCTCTACTGATCAAGCCGTGTCAGGATTCCATTTCAATTACTTAGCTGCTGCCCATCTCACTGCTATCTCTGTGCTTTTCAGCTTTGACAACTTGCTGCCCAATTCTGGGAACTGAAGTCCCACGTTTTAAAACTACAGGGGCTGAGAAACTCTGCTCTAGTCCACGGCCCAGCACCTTACCAGCTTCCACGGGACGCAACTGAGGAGAACCATAGATATGGGCAGTGGCGGCTGAAGGATGAAAGTCCGCCTATTAAATCCACCTTCCCCGGCAGTTCCAAAAGAAAACTGAACCGCCTGCATCCCAGAACAGAATTCTGCAGCTTTTTGCAAGCTAGCGGCCGCAGGCTAGGTAGGCATCCCTTAGTCCTATCTACCGAGGTGTGTTTTTAGGACGGTCCGGAACCACCTAACCTTTCCAAAGGACGACGGGTAAATGGTATCCAACAGAACCACAACAAATATGCTGCAATCACTTTCCAAGCATAGACCCCTCGCTAAGTTGGGAAAAATGGTCTTAACCTCATGCAGACACAGATGACGATTGGAGCTACTTTAAAAAAGGTTTTACAATAATATTCAGAGGGGGGGGGGGAGAGAATAATTCTGCCAAGAGATCAAAAAGGCGAAAGATTTCCTGCCTATTTTTTTTTAAACTGTAGCGATTTACCTAAGCAACCAGGAATATTTCTGTCGAAAAACTGAAATAAGCCTAATAGGGATCTAGGCCCACCCAGGTGACAAGCCGAGACAGCTTCTCTAACAGAGGCCTTACGCCACTTACCTTAACCAGAAGAGAACCTGTCCAAATGAGGCGTTTACGATTCCCATTGTATGCTTGGCTAGTCCTTTCCTAGCAACTTCCACAAGCCAAGATGGACAGGAATCCAAGCAGCTTGCAACTAGCCACCTTCCTCTAATCGCCCACATTTTCAACTCCCTCCGTTCCCCCCCCCGCAACCCCCCCCCCCCGCTGATTCTATCAAGTCAAGAAAAGGCGCCTCAACGGAAGAGGCTGCGGGCAGCTGAGGGTCCAACTGCGGGGTGGTGGTGCTGCTGCTCTCCGAGGAAGCTCAGTCGAAACGAGCCGGCCAAAGCGCAGAGCGAGCACCGGGGTTTCTTAGCAGGGCATCTTCTCTTCCTAATCGCACGAAGCAGCCACCCACCTACCGGGGCAGGGAAGGCGAAGAAGCCAGGAGCCACAGCCGGCTCTTCCCCGCCCGCCCGGGCTGCCCTGCGCCAACCCTGCCCGCATTGTGCAGCTCCTGGGATTCTGGGAGTTGAAGTCCCTTCTCTGGCGGGGGGGGAAGGGGCCCTTTCCGGAGGGCTCCTGGGCGCCCTCGGGTTCCTCCTCCGGAGCCCTTTCGCTTCCCCCCTCAAGAAGCGCCTCGCTCGGCGGAGGAGCCAGACGCCTCCGAGGGCAGGGGGCCCCGGGCGCCTCCGGAAAGAAAGCCATCGATTCCCGGGCTCCGTCCGAGCGATGCCTGGGGCGCCTGGCCCGGCTCTCCTCGCTCCGTCCCTCCGCTTCCGCGGCCTCCCGCGTTCGCGCGACCTACTTAAGGCGGCTCCGCAATAAACCCGGCTTCGGGGTTCGCGCTGCGGGGCTCCCAACCGAGGCCTCCGCAGGGCCAAAGCGCCGGCCCGGCAGGCCGAGAGGGAGCCCCGCATCTCCCGGGGCCCCAAGGGCCTTTCGCGGGAGGGGCCGCCCCCCCGCCCCCCACTCGCCCCCCCCCGCCTGCCAGCCCCGCCGAGCCGTTCCGGAGGAGCCCGCGGGCGGCAGACAAAGGCCGCTCGCTGCCTAGGCCGGCCGGGGGCATCCGCGCGGCCTCCGGGAGGACCAGGGCCGCGGGCCAACGTCGCCGCCCGCCGGGACGCGGCTCTCCTGCTGCCGGCGCGGGGAGGAAGGCCGGCCGAACGGGGAAGCGGGGCCGGGGCAGAGCACTCACTCGGGTCCCGAGGCCATGGCGGCGATGTGGGCTGTGGCGGCGGCGGCGAGGGTCGCTTCGGCTCTGCCTGCTCCGCGCTGGGTTTTTCCCCTCAGCGATCAGCGCCGACTCATCGGGGGTGACGCTCCGCCCGGCGCGCTAGGCCGCACTCTGCCTAGCAACAGGTGGCGCGGCGACCAATCCGAAAAATAGAGGCGGCCGCGCGCGGCCAATCGCGTCCCCCAGCTGGAACGGCTTCCCGCCCTCGCTTAATGAGGAAGGGAGCTCCTCCGGAAAGGCAGAGACACCCGGCGGCAGGGCGGGCCAATCAGAAAAATCGGCCGACGTCCGAGGCGGAGCCTGGAAGATTTCAGGCGAAAGGCCAATTCGAAGGCCCTTTCCGGCTAGCGACGCAACGCCGATTGAGGGTTACGTCAAAAGAACTCGCGGCCAATCGAAAAGCGGAGAGATGGATTGGCAGCACGGCACTCCTATGGAAATAAGCCTCGACGCCTAGAGTGGGCTGGGCCGCGGACGACCCCGGAAGTAGTCCTCCGGCGTGGCCGCCCTGGGCCGCATGACGTTGGGGATTTGGGAACCTGTGTCTGAGCATGTGGCGCTGGGAGGATGGGCCTTGTAGTCGCCGGTCTCCGAGGACGGCGGCAGACCCGCTGCGGGGGCCCGGTTGCCCGGGAGGGGGCCGCCGTCGCGGGTGGGCCGAGGGGCTGGCAGGGCGGCGCCTTCTGCCCGTCTTGTGGCTTCCTGGTCTGGATGAAAGTTCCTCGTGAGGACGACGACGACATATTAATGGGCCCCCAAGTTAATACTTCTCCCCCTGGACCATTTTAAGATGGGTGGACTTCACACACACACCCCGAGTCCCCCAGGCAGCCTTAGGGGAATTCTGGGAGCTGTAGCCCACCCGTTGCATTCGGGCCTCCCGATGATCTTGGAGCAGCCACGGCTAAACGTATAGGTGTAGGTTTTCCTGCTTGACCAGGGGGCTGGACTAGAAGACCTCCAAGGTACCCTCCAGCCTATTCTAAAAAAAGGTTAACTTGTACTCATCGCCAGCTTCTTCGGTTGCTTTTTCTCTTTTGTAAGGAAAGCACAAGGGATGTAGGCCTGTTTTTTAAGACACAAAAAGTTGTGCTAAGTTGTCCACCAGGAACAGACCTGGATTCCATGTTCCTATATCCTTGCAAGAACACGGCAGGGAGATGGTGAGCTGTATATAAAGTGGTCCTCGACTTACCGCCGTCATGACCAGAATGTTAAGTTATGAGGGTTGTAAACTGAAGCACTCGCATGGCCAGACCTGATTTTATTACCGTTTTTATGGTAGTCATAATCTAAAGCCATTCTCAGTCACAAATCAGGGTCATGTGAACACAGGACAGGGCAACCTGTTATGTGAGCCGATTGCCAAGCAGCCGAAATGCAGTCTTGACCAGAGGGGGAACCCCCCCCTCCAACATTTTACAACAGCTGGAAATGTTTTACAGGCAATCAAGCATCCTTGAGGCTCAATCTGAATGTTCTCCCTGCAAACTATTCAGTTGAAGGAACCTGCTGCACTCTTTAGCAAATTACATTTATGTTGCACCTCTTCAAATAGTAAAGATCATTGCTTCTATTGTTACAGAATAAAATTATTGTTACTATTTATTAGGGCGGGTCACCCACTCGGCGAAAAGTTTTATCAGTGTATGGAATCCTTCGGATGGACTTGGAATAGGCAAATAATATTAAAATTTATTGGCCACTCAACCCCAGTGGATTTGGACTGTAAATATACAATACAGTAATAATTTATTAAATTTATCTGCCACCCAACACTCAGAGTCTCTGGGCAATTTACAATGGCTATAAATAGTTTTAAAAACCCAAGAACAATGCAGAAAACAAAATAAAAAGCACAAGACTCGGGTGTAATGAGGCAGCGGGGAACAGAACAGGCCAGGCATCAGACAGATCTTTAAAGCCCTTCAAAATTTGAATAGAAGAGGATGCCTGCAAAGGTATACGTGTTGTCAGAAGATAAGGGCTTCTGGTATCTAACAAGGCAGGATTTAAGGTACAGAAGGGGATGAATCCCTGCTCTAAGTCATCCATTAACCTTTCAAAAGGACAAGTGAAATTAAAGCTTCACTCCACCTACCAACGTTTCTGAGTGTCATTTGTGAAACAACTACAATTCCTCCAGGGTTTCTGCCTGAAAAAAGATTATAATTGCTCCCACAGGTTGAGGTGAGATCACCAGACAAGTGACTAGAATTTGGCTGTGCTCACACCACATACTTAAGCCTGATTAATAATGAAAGTATTTTCTGATTTTGTTCAGTATAAAGGCTGATTTTGAAATCTCCCATCGAGTGTATCCCAAGGGAAACATTTTAGGTTTTACTTAGTAGTTGCATGGATAAAAGATTCCTCTACCTCAGCATCTCTATCTAGACACTAGTGATGAGTAAGACAGAGAAATATGGAAAGGGAGGCAGTTTGAAGTCCATTCTTCCTACAAGAGGCTGAACTGAGCTATAGTTTTGCTCCCAAATTTGCTTCTTGTATTAAAGTAATTCAAGTGAACTTATTCTTCTGCCCGCTTGCATTCTCCAGAAACAGCAACATTCAGCCTGCCTTTGTTGCTGTATCACTCTTTGATTTCCTATGCAACATTTAGCGGGGAGACACGATGACCTGAGACCATTCCAAATTCTTTTATTTTCCTTTAACAAATGTAGGCCTGAAGCACCTTTTGTGTGCTGTGTTCAACAATTCTTGGTGGTTAATTAAAGTACATCCAAAATCTAGCAAATCTGGATTTGGGGGAATTACTGTAATTTGCCAGTCCTCTTTCCTGAGTGCCTAGAGTGATTTCTTTTACTGCTGTTTTGCAAGTACAGGTACTCCTCAACTTTCAATCACAACGGAGTCCAAAATTTCTGTTGTTAAACAAGACAGTTGTTAACTGAGTTTTGGCCCCAATTTACAACCTTTCTTGCCACAGTTGTTAAGTGAATCGCTGCAGTGGTTAAGTTAGTAACATGGTTAAGTGAAGTGAATCTGGCTTCCCCGTTGACGTCGCTTGTCAGAAGGTCACAAATAGCGACCACATGGCCCCACAACACTGCAACGGTCATAAATATACGCCAGTCGCCAGGAGTCCGAATTTTGATCACAAGGCTTCAATGGTCGTAAGGGTGAAAAATGGTCATAAGTCACTTTTTTCAATGCCTCTGCAACTTCAAGCGGTCACTAAATGAAGTCAAGGACTACCTGTCTTCATGCCAATCGCTGCATGCAATTCGCTGACACCTTTGCTGCCCTTCCTCCAAGGGCATATTCGTTCCTTCCACTGACCAGAGCGCTCGATCTACGGCAGCCTTTCCCAGTCCCGGCAGTTGAAAGAGGTGTGGATGTCAATTCCACAAGCAGCACCTTCACCGGGCCCGGTTTAAGCTGCCCACTTCATTTTGCTCCTCACAGGGCGGCTGCGAAGCAAGGGCCCCGTGTCACCTGCGCATCAGGCTTCGGATTTCCACTATTATTTGGCAGTTGAGAAAGCCTCCCCACCCCTAAATGAAGTGCGTGCGTTAGGAATACAAAGGAGGCCTCCAAATTACGGCCTTCAGGGTTTTCTCTTCTGTATGTGCCTGGCTTGGTCTTTTTATCGCTACTTGTATTGCTTGGTTTTTTCTATTTCAGTTCGCCCCGAGGGGACCTATGGGGGTCTTTTTAACCAGGGTTGTCTAACCGCGGCAACTTTTAAGAGCCATGGACTTCAATTCCCAGAATTCCCCAGCCAGCATAGCGTGTTGAAGAGTCGAAATCCATGGGTCTTAAAGCTGCCACGTTTGGACTCCCCGTTCTAAACTCTCTCTGCTATCTCTAATTTAAATGCCAACTCACAGACTACAGGGAAAGGCAGAAAGAGAAGCAGCCTCTGGATGCAGGAAAAGGGAAGGGATGCCTGCTTTTCCTCTCTTGCTTTGCCGCTGCCTGGAATTCCCCCGAGAATCCTTTCACCAGCCAGGACGTCAACCGAATCCTGTCAGTTTCTGTTCTCTGCCTTCTGTGGGGCTTTTGCTCAAGCAAAACTCAGACTGCACCAAATGAAAGTGAACGGGTAGCAATAGCACTTAGACTTGTATACCGCTTCACGGTCCTTTTTACAGCCCTCTCTAAGCGGTTTCTACAGAGTCAGCCTCTTCCCCCCCCCTCCCTCAAACAATCTGGGCCCTCATTTTACCCCCTCAGAAGGACGGAGGGCTGAGTCAACCTGGAGCCTGGTGAGAATTGAACTGTCGAACTGCTGACAGTCGGTGGTCAGCAGAATTAGCCTGCAGTACTGCATTCTAACCACTGCGCCACCACGGCTCCTTGGCCAACCCAAGATGGCTTGGGCCAACCACGAAAGAATGGGGTGGTTGCTCCCATCTCTGTGCCCCCACGAGCTTCGTCAGCGTGGCAGCAAATGGTGAGAGAGCAGGGGAAGGGTCCGCCCCGCCTCTGCCCCTCACTTGGCCTGCTGTGGGTTTAAATGGATCCCCTTGTCTCTCTTCTCTCCACGCTTTAAGATCAGCAGAGACCGAGATGGGGCTTGAGCAGCCTCGGGTACCTCTTCCCTCTTTTCTCCTTCGAATACGATGAACGTCAGCGCCGAGAACTGGCTCTTGCCCGCAAAATCGCTTTTCAGAGGGGGATGGGCGGCATATAAAGAATGCCAATTGTTGCTTAAGAAAGAAACGCAGGTAGTCCTCGACTTAAGACCACAATTGAGCCCAATATTTCTGGTATTGAGATGTTTGTTCAGTGAATTTTGCCCCATTTTGCGACTTTTCTTGCCACTTAAGTGAATCACTGCAGTTGTTAAGTTAGTGACGCAGTGGTTAAATGAACCTGGCTTCCCCGTCGGCTTTGCTTGTCAGAAGGTCACGAAAAGTTATTGCGTGACCCCGGGACGCTGCAACCGTCATAAATGAGAGTCGGGTTACCAAGGCTCTGAATTTTGATCACGTGACCACAGGGATGCTGCAACGGTGGTGTGAAAAACGGTACTGTCACTTTTTTCAGTGTTGTTGTAACTTCAAATGATCGCCAAACAAACTTTTGTAAGTTGTTGCAACTGTTGTGTCTGTGTGTCTCCGGAGATTCTCCGTCTTCATCCAGGCCATGGCTGTCCCAAAGGCGCCTTTTTTCGCGAGGCAACTGGACTTTCTGGGGTTTCTTTGAAGACGTTTCGCTTCTCATCCCAGAAGCTTCTTTCCCTATAATGACCGTCCTTCTTTTCCAACAGGACAAGATCATTAAGAGCCCATGGAGGAGGGAGTCCTTCCGGAGGAAGACCAGCGTGAACCGGCCCTTTGACGACGATGCCACTCTCCCCCTCAGAGGCTCCCGAGAAGAGTCTTGGGATGAGCTTTACTGTGGCTGATGGCCGGCGGCCTCTTTCATAAAGAAGGCCAAACTAAGGGCGACGGGTAGAACCAACAGCCTCAGAGTTGATTGTGATGCTTTTTAGGACTGGCTCTCAGCACACGGCAAAGGAAGCAGCAGGTGAACTCTAGACAGAACAGCCCCAAGGGAAGGCCCTTGGAAGAGCGGTTCAGGTCCGGGATGGGTCTCCCTCTACAAAAGATCCGAACCGCGCCAAGCCTTGCTAATTCCCCGTGATCCTCTACGGGAGCAGAACCTGGATTCTGAAGATGATGGAAGCAGGGATGCCGGAGAAGATTCAGGAGAACGAGGGATCTTGAAACAAACCAAGCCAAACTTTGCCTTCCCTAAAGGTCCAAAATGCTTGGCGAGAAGGCAGGAGAAAAAACAGGTGATTATCATGGCAATGGCTACGCTACTGCAAGGCAGCCTTGGCGCTGGAGTCAGACCAGTCTGGAGGTTTATTAATTTAACCTATAAATAAAATGGTTATTAAAAGTGAATGCTGACTTGAAACACATAATCAGCCAAAGATTTCCTGACAGCTAAGAGCCCGGAAAGTTACGAGGGAGTTGAAGAAATTGACAAAAAACAAATACAGATAGTCCTTGATTTACAACTATTCCTTTAACGACAGTCTTTGAAGTTACAGCTACAAAGAAAAAAGTGACACGTTCGGTCCTCACACTTACGACCATCCATCACAATTCAGGCACTTGGCAACCAGCGTATATTCACAACGCTTGCTGTATCCCAGGATTACACAATCATCGTTCGCGACCTTCGGACAACTGGCTTCCGACAAGCAAAGTCAATGGGGGAAGCCGGATTCACTTAACGACACGATTCACTTAAGAACTGCAGGGATTTGTTTAACAACCTTTTATGACAAAAAGTATCATAAATGGGATGCTTAGCAATGGAAATTCTGGTCCAAATTCTGGCCATACGTGAAGGACCTTCTGCATAGAAGAAAACTTTGCCATTCCTTCCTTCTTGCCCAGTGGGCTTGCTGCCTGGCCCTTCCTTGCCAACCCAGGTTTTTTCCCCCTACTTCCCAGTTTACCTGGTAACCCTGGCACTCTGGCAATTCTCCATCCAAGTATTTACCCAGGCGCAATCCTCAGCTTTAGCAAGAACAGCTTGTTGCTGCCATCTGCTGTTTGCCAGTCACCGCTTAGAAAGGAGGAGAACAAGGAAGCGTGATCACATTGTAAAAAGAGAAAATCATGTATTGCGCAAAGTGGACAGGGAGAAGGAAGACGGTGGGATCGCCCAATGGAGCTGAAAGAAAGGAATGTAGGAGATCGAAGAACGCCCTTTTTATACATCATTCCCGAATGATGTGGTGGCCGATGACTTTAACAGCGGCGTCCGTAAATCAGGGAGGCCCATCAAGACCAGTAATTTAGAAGACTTCCATGTTAGCTGTTTCCCCGGGGAGGGGGGGAAAAACACTAGTCAGGTGGGCCTTGACCTGATGCAAAGATGCTACAATATTTACATTACATTCACCGCTGAGAGGGGAAAAATCCGCTGGAACTTTACTCTTCATTTTCCAGCAAGTATTGGGGTAACTGAAGTCTCCCGTCACCACTAGAGCCTGTCATTTTGAAACCTGATTTAGAAAAGAATCATTTGCAACCTCCGCCTGGGTGAGGAGGAGCTACAGTCGGGTTTCCAAAATGGCATAATTTGGTTTTTAACTCCTTTTAAACTTAACCAAATGATCTCAATAGGGCTTCCATATTCAGGAATAGTCTTTCTTTGTGGTACATCCCAAAGTCTTGCTTTGTCTACTACTTTAGATCAGGGTTCTCTCCAAACTTGGCAACTGGCTGGGGAATTCTGGGAGCTGAATTCCACAAGTCTTACAGCTGCCAAGCTTTGGAAAGTCATTTTGGTTGAGCTCTACATTTCAGTGGGTCTCACCCCTGCTCTTTATCCAGACTCTGGCAAGAGAGGCAGAGGCTCTGGAAGCCAAGACTGTCCTGCTCTGAACTGCTGCACGTGTTGAGGATCATCCCGTCCTCTCCGTTACAAAGGGGAGCCATGTTCTCTGCGCCTGGGTCTCTTCTCCCCTTCCCGCTGAGCATGAAGTCCTCCTGAGTCATACAAGCCAGCTCCATGAGCCAGAGCATTTTGGCAGATATTCATGTGGGAGCAAGAACACCCTTTTCTGCCATTAAGAAAGGTCACCCCTCCTACTCCCCTGCCCCCCC